>JACBKR010001673.1:0-40588 GCA_014218235.1 Colocasia esculenta | reverse complement strand
ACATGTGGCGTAAGGGCCATAGTCGTTTTGCCTTGCTGGGTCTTGATGGGCCTATGGGCCTAGGAGGCTAGAAATAGCCTCTACAATTGCAATTATTGATCATTAGTTGCTCTGATATTTGCGATGTATGCACAATTTACATTACCATACTCGTTGTTCATGCCTCCCTGATTTATTCCGCTGCTAAATTGGGCGGACATGACAGTTGGTATCAGAGCCTAGGATGTCCTTATCAGGATATTTAAGTCTAGGATGTTGTAGGTGAACTGCCATGACATGTGTCTAAGTCAACTACCATACCTATGTGAGGATTGGGTAGAACCATGGTTAAGATCTAATACATTTATCTATAGATATAAGTATCAACTTGGTAATACTTTAAGCACCCAAAGTCTAAAAAGAAAAATTAAGTATTATTGCTCGCAGGAGATTAGTGGAGATGGCTGGTGAGCATGCACAATTGCGAGACTTGCAAAGCACCGTACAGGGGTTAACTCAAGCCCTTAACAACGTGATTCAAGCAGGAACAAGAATATTCCGAGTAAATTGGTAGTCGTATCATATCATATGAATTTGGGGACTAAATTCTTATTAAGTGAGGGAGGATGTAGTACCCCGGAAAATCTTTAATTAAAAATTATGGATAAATTGAAATTTTATCGATTAATAAATTCAATTAGTTAAAACGGTACGCATCATTATTGCATGCGTATAACCCCTATAAAAATTTCGTAAAAATAGTAGTTATACTTTAAATAATGTTCTCTAATGACCCACCATGAAATTTGGACATAGAAAAATTGTTGGACTTAGTTTAAGAATTATGACTTTTTAGCATAATTAAGAATAAGTCGAAGAACTCATTATTTTATGAACCAAAGTGGATTATAAATAAAAGTAACATGTGGGTAGACTTTAAATAATATGGGATGATAGCCCATTATGATATTGGACCAATGGACAATCTTGGCCCATGAATAAATTATCCAATAAAAGGATAATTAAAAATCCAATAAGTAAAGTAAGTACATGAGTTGTACAAATAAGCTCACATGAGTTATTGGGCCAAGAGTAAGGGCCCAAATGATGAAGATTAGAAATATTGGCATAAATAATGCTGAAGTGAATAAAAATATACAAAAGTAATTAAATACGTGTGGTAAATAGATTTGCATAAGGATAAAAGGTGAATAATTGGAATTAAATCAATACCCATTAAGTCAAATTAGTAATGGGTTTTATTAATGGTCCTAACATGGATTGTTGGGCCCAAATAAGAAGAGCCCACCATGAGATGAGAAGTAATTAAGCTAATTCGTACCTAAAAATAGTAATAAATAGAAAAGGGTTAAGATAATGACTATTTTAACTCTTACTTATCTTAAAAGGAGTCCTAACCCTAATCTAACCCAATAGGACTCTATCCTAATCTAAAAAGGGGATTTAGATGAGAGACAATTGTGTTAAATATAGAGACCCAAATTAAATAAGGAAATTCGTAACTATATTATCTCTTAATTAAAAAGGGGTCATTATAGCACTAATATGACTCATATATATCTTAATAAGAGTCCTAATCCTATCCTAAACTATTACCCACGAAATTGGATCCATTCCCAACTCTATTAGGTAGATAAATAAGAGAAAGTGGGAGATAAATGCCAATTTTCGGAGTTGGATGAGAAAGAAAGAGTTTTAGGTGATTTAGAACTCTATAAGCCATCAAAACACCCCCCATTTGACCCTAGCACCCCACAATTTAGTGCTAAGACTTTTTGAGACGAAGAGGAGAAGATCTGGACCAAGGAGCAAGGAAGGAGAAGGCTTGGAGCAAGAAGGGTTTTCATAATTTCATCATCCAAACTAGGGTTTTCTTACTCTACGAAAAAGGTAGGCAATCTCTCAAGCTAAAATCGTGAAATAATTATCCTAGGTATACTTCATGTACCTCTTCAAAAGCCCTATGGTTTCGTTGTATTCCGCTCATCCATTTGGGCGAATTTAATTCGTGAAGTCCTGTTGTTACCATGAACTGAAATCTCTTGTTTCCTCTAATTACCCACATGTACTTGCTCTCATGTCATGATAAAATTCTCGTGTATACTGCATCTTATTATCTTTCAAACTCCCCTAGTCTTGCTCGATTTCGATCTCCCATGAGGGAGAATTAAATCTTTGAATCCCTATCTATTGCTTGTACCCGACTCTTCAAGATTACCTTTAAACGTCGTGCATACTTGATATCCTACTATGAGAAAATTCTCTAAAATACTAATTTGTGTTAGCTTTCGAACGCCCCCAGTTTCATAATTTTTCATCATGTATTTATCTCTAATTAATTCGTGGAACCCTAATTGCACCTGTTTAGGTCACCAAAAAAGTAACCCGATCAATGCATGTCTAAACCTTGTCTATTTCAAATTAATCGTGTATGTTGATAGATATACATGTTACTTTCGTTTAAAACTGGTTTTGTGCTTTTTGGATCACCGTGCTATTTTATATGGAATTTAGAACGTCCCTATATCACAGAGGACTCGCCCTGGGAAAAAGGAAAAAAAAAGACAATCTCACCTGTTATCGCGATGGAGCGATCCGCCGCGATATCAGTGAGGTCGCGCCGGCTGATGGCGTCGCGTCAAGAACGCGTCGGCATAAGCCGCCGCGATTCACTCCAGACCGGCCAGACCGGCTAGGCCCCGTGTCGCGCCCGACCGCCCCGTCGCGACTTGAATCGCGACGGGTAAGTCCGCCGCGTCTTCATGAATCCGACCAGAATGTAAATTGTGCATATGCCCTATTATTTAAGCTATATACCCCTTAATTGGCCATGATTAACCCATGTTATAGTTAATTCGACTTGGTAAATTAATAAATGACATTAATGATATAAATTTAATTATTTAAATGACATTGCACGACTTGTCATATCCTCAATTTCTTTACACTTGCACACTAAACATTGTTCATTGCCATTTGACCCTATTAAATTACTCAATAATATATCTGGTAATTAAGTGAAATTAATTACCTAATTTCCCTATTATTAAATGACACATGTCTTCGTTTTATTCGCGTGATTTGTACACCGTTACCGCGCTTCCCTCGGCCTTCGAGCACTCGAGGCACGACGGACCCGTTTTCTACACACTTTCTCTTGGCTTGGACCACCTCTCCATCGGGAATACTCTCGACTGGGCCAGAGACTCCTTGTCAAGGCCTACGTAAGTCTTCTGGCTTTGGCGCACGTCCATTGCCGACGAGTTGGTTGTACCTTTAAATACCGTTACACTCTTAGAGGTCAGTACGATCCAAACAGCCTTAGTGAGATCTCTCTTATCTTGTGAACACGCCGGACCACCTAGCTTGTGTACACAGCACGACTAGTGGGGCGGATGTGACTTCTTCTACCAGACTGCCGGTACCCGACCTGGTGCTGTGCAACAGTTACTATCGTGGTTTAACGTTGTTTTATGATTATACCCCTATCTCATCTACTATCCTTGTACTTTCATCTTTTCACGTTCACTCTACTATCTCGTCTATTCATCTAGTACTCTCTTGAGACTCGTTGAGCTGTTGTGGCTCCTATCGTTGTACTATACATGACTGTCTAACGCCATAATATGGGTCCGGTGACCCTACTGACTTGAATGCATACTGTGCAGGGCACGGAGAGTGTCCGAGGGGCTCCAATCTAGTCCTGGGGGCAGAGAGCCACCCGAAAATACCTGCAGGGGCTATTGACGGTGTTCTGCATTGCACCGGTTCTGACTATCTCGACATAGGCTAGACATCTAACTGTTACTATTAGTCTGAGGAGTTCAGACGTACTGTATCATTTTGGTGCTATTATTGTGCTAGCACTGACTGTTATACAGTAGTCTGAGGAGTTCAGACATACGTACTATCGTTAAATGGCTACTGTCCCAAAGTGACTATTGTCATACTCGACTAGTGCACCGTGGTGCAACCATACACGTTATCTCATTACATGTTATCTCTTTACACGCTATCTCTTTACATGCAATCTCGTTACACGCTATCTTGATATACAAGCTATCTCGTTGCACGCCACCTTGATACAAGCTATCCTATTACATGTCATTTTGATACACGCTATCTTGTTATACACTACCTTGTTACATGCTATCTCGTTATGTTGTCATCCTAATTTTTCAATACTCTTGAGAAATGTATTATCGTTCACTTGTTATCTTGTACTATTACTCTCTTGACTATACATGATCGTTCTCTCTAGTTAACCTGCGTTACAAGACATTAATCACTTAAAGCATACTTGTTTACACGAGATATTAAGTCCTACTGAGCGTTATCGCTCACCCTTCGTTATTTGTTATTGTGTTTTCAGGTAAGTCAAGGAATGACCTTACACACAACAACGGGATTGGACTGGAGTGATGAGCGTCCTGAAGTCATAGCGATGGAATGTTCTTAGTACCTTAGAGTCTAGTTAGATATTTGCTTTAGATTTCTTTTTCACTGTAATAATGTCATTGAGCCCTAGGTTTTGGCTCTGAATTAGTGGTTGTAATCGTTTAGATGAATTATCAATAAAATGATGAGTTTTATTGCAATTATTGATCATTAGTTGCTCTGATATTTGCGAATGTATGCGTAATTTACATTACCATACTCATTGTTCATGCCTCCCCGGTTTATTCCGCTGCTAAATTGGGGGGCATGACACATGGGATGAATCAAAGTGCAGAAGGGTCAACTAGTTGGCTTTCCCAGATTTTTGCTCAGAGAATATCACCAGGGCCATGTCAATGCTGATGTCCTCGCCCCTCTCTGTCTGAATGTGAAAGACTATCTCCTTTAGATTGGGCCATATTCTATCCTCTGTCTGCTCAACAGCTTACTGATCTGAATGTATCTCAGGCCAGGGAAGATAAACCTCCACTTTCAGCTGCTAGATTTCTAGACATGAACTTCATTCACCTTGTTAATGACCCTATCAAACTTGGGTTGAAAGATATAAGGTGTATGTAGCCATGCGGCTAGAATTGAAGCACCAGCAGCTTCTCTATCCAGTCTCTATGGATCAGTTCCTCGCCTGTGCCAGTTTTGGGAAAATCACCTTCTTTAAGGTCTCCCTTGATCGAGATCGGTATGCTCACTTCTTAGATGAGCAGCTGGTTGGTCATCTTGCGAGGATGACTCCTCTCACGGTGCCCTCCTATTCTCTAGAACCTGGGGTTTTTAGGCTGTACTTTGAGAAGCAGGAAGAAAAGGCTTGGGAAGTCATTTCTCATTATGACTCTCTTCTGTCTCCTGCTTTCTATCTTCCTGTACCCAGTCAAAATTGAATGAAATGATCCTCTGTTCTCTTATTCTTTTCTCTCTTCTTTGTCTTACTCTTATATCTTTTTTGCTTAATGACAAAAAGGGGGAGAAATATAGTACTTCTGAAATATATCTCTTATATTTCTGCAATTTCGTTTAGATTCATTTCAGACCATCTATACTTATTGTTAAGTTCTGTCATCACCAAAAAGGGGGAGATTGATGATCAGTTTATCTCCATGTAATTTAAATTAATTACATATTTATTTTGATGATTAACAAAACTATAATAAAGTTTAATCTAACATATTTTCTATGAGATTTGAGTACAGGAAATGAAACAAGGAATAATAAGTTAAATGGGTAAGTATTATTTACTCTGTAGCAATGTAAGTTCAAAGCATGAAATTTCTGTAAGTACACATCGATTTTTTGTATGCTGAAACGACTTCCTCCTCTCTCACAACGATTCGCTAAGAAAGCATAACGATTTGCTTCCATAACGATTCGCTAAGTGATCGCATCGATCTCACAACGATTCGCTAAGAAAGCATAACGATTTGCTTCCATAACGATTCACTAAGTGATCGCATCGATCTCACAACGATTTGCTAAGAAAGCATAACGATTTACTTCCATAATGATTCGCTAAGTGATCGCATCGATCTCACAACGATTTTCTAAGAAAACATAACGACTTGGTTCATAACGATTTGGTTATCGCATCGATTTCTTAAGTGAGAACAACGATTTGCTCTCACAACGATTTCTTAAGTGAGCACAACGATTTGCACTCACAACGATTTCGGTTTCACAACGACTCGTTAAGTCTCATAACGATTTGATCCTTGTAATGATTCGATAAGTTACGCAACGACTCTGTCACTGTAACGATTCGTTTAGTTACATAACGACTTAGTCGACGTAACGATTCGATACAACAAACAACGATTTGCTCACATCGTTTTGTCCTTGACAACTTGCTCATAACGATTTGCTTATAGAGTCATAACGATTTGTCTATATAACGATTTGTATGTGCATCAGTTTGCTTATGAGTGCACAACGATTTACATGGATAACGACTCCTTTGCATAACGATTTCATAAGTCATGCATGTAACGATTTCATGGAATATAACGATTTGATATTTGAACTCATTTTTGAATACGTTGGAAAGTCAAAATCTTCACGTATATCTTTCTGACAACCATGCATTTATTACGACTAAATGTATCACTGCAGTACATGTAAACGATATCTTCTATTTTCGTGGTTATTCTGTAAACATCTTTTTAGTAGAACAGAATGGAATTTCCTCTTCAATATAAAATCCTCTAACGTTGATTGACAGCAAGACAACCTAGCTGTCTAGTGTTTAAAGCTTGTAATGCGTGCAGGTCTCTGACAGCTCATACAACGTTGGACAATAGAGGCTGGAGGATATCCAAGAGGATTCTCTTCCTTGCGTGCATGGAAAGCTAAAGACCGTTGACTAAAAGCGCTATTATCTCATGCAGTCTAACGTAAACAAAAGCTTAGAGACAACGGACACTTCAAAGTTCAAATTTCAAATAGAAGATATATAAAGAAGACTAAAGCTCCAGAAGAAGACACCTTGAATTGATAGACAACGCTTACAACGATTTTTCAAGTCTCTGTGAGAAAATTGAAGATACAATTTTTCACTCACATCTGTTCTAGCTCTTGCTCTCTGAGATTAGTGTAGATCCTTGAGAGAGCCTCTAGTACTGAGAGAGATCAATTCTGTAGATCCTTTCTTTCTCAGTCTTAGCTTCAGATCTAGCATTGTATAAGCTTGATCTAGGGGCTTGTTTTTATTTCCACATTCTTGTGTTTTTTCTTCCCTTCGTGTTGAAGGAAGACCTGGGGGTTCCAGGGTGTGTGTTCCCTTCGCGTAGAAGGAAGACCTGGTGGTATCCAGGGTGTTGTAATTCCTCTTCGGATTGTGAAGAGAAAGACCAGTTGCGGCTGGGTGTGTAAAGGTCCATGAGGGGGATTGTACCCTTGGGTAGTGAAATCCTGAGGTATTGCTCAGGGACTAGACGTAGGACTCCTAAGGAGAGGGGATCCGAACCAGGATAAATCCTTGTGTAGTGTGATTGCCTTTGTGTGTTTGCTGTTTACCGTTACTAACACTAACAACTATCAAAGTGTGTTTTGTGTGACTGTTTTGTGAACAGATTTTAGGTTCTCAATAATTTTAAGAATCCCATTCACCCCCCCCCCTGGGCTTGCTAGCTGGGCAACAGTCGCAACCCGTTGACTGGGCGCGATAAGAACGCGATGCAGAAAGCAGTCGCAACAGGGATGACTGTCGCGATGGACACCTCCGTCGCGACACTAACGCGTCGCCCAACCGGACGCGTTAGTGGCCAGTCATCCAACATGCGGACGGGAAAAATCGGAAAGCTCGAGATGTTACATCACAAGAGAGAAGATAAATAAGAGCATGATGGCACAGTGAAGAACAATGAAGTGTATATAGAAAAAGCCAGTCAACAACAAGTGTTGGGATAGAGCTTGCTCCCTCACTCTAATCAACTTCTCCGCTCTTAGCTCTCCTCGAAGTTTTGTTCTTCAATCTTTCCTTGAGAGAGAGCTCGTAATGATCTAAGAGTGTTGCTTCATACTGTGTAATTCGTTTGCTCTCTCAGATCGTGGCTCAAATCAAGCAGTGTATTGTTCTATTAGCTTGGTCTAGGGGCCACCACCTCTATACTCTTCATAGAGTGCACTCTTCATAGAGTGTTCCTCTTCTTAAGTGAAGAGAAGACCTGCTATGTAAGTGGGTGGTTTATTCCCTTTTGTAGAAAGGAAGACTTGTTGCAACATGTGGTTTACCTCTTTGTGGGTTGAAAAGAAGGCCAGCGGGAGCTGAATGTGTAAGTGTCCTTAAGGAAGACTTTATCCTGGTTAGTGGAATCTTAAGTTATTTCTTGAAGACTGAACGTAGGACTCCTGGTGATAGGATGTCCGAAGCAATATAAAATTTCTATTGCATGTGTCAGTGCGATTGTATCTATCTCTATTTCCACTGCTCACTAACTCTAACTTCTACATTAAGTGTTTCTAAAGTTATTTGTCACAGATATTTTTTAAGATGATTTTTTAGCAATCCATTTACCCCCCTCCATCTGGGCTTGCAACCTGATTAATAAGGTGGATGACGAACATTGCTAGAAAGGTGATGATTGATATTGTCGATAGAAAAGGACCTTCAAAGAACCAAAGCCAAGAGACGTGTTCAAGGGCTATTGTGTGATTTCTTTGTGGCTATTGAATGATGTATGATATAGGCAGATCTCATAGCTAATGTGTGATTTTGTCTTGGAACTATTAGGTGTGATGTTTGTATTTGGGCTATCGGGTGAGATTTGTTGAGGGTGATCCGGCTTTCTTTTCTTTGCTCTCCTAGCAGGTTTCGGCTTACCATCTTTTGTCTTAAGGAGTTTTGGGAGCTATCTCCCTTTTTTTATATGTATTTTTTCTCTTTTATAATATTAGTGGTACTATCCACTTTTTAAAAATGTTAAAACAGTTCTTTTTTCATAAAAAAATAAAACTTCAAATGAAAATAATATCTTTTAGAAGGTGCACTGAAATTTCAATGCATCAACAAGTTCAATACAACCAAACATCCTTTAAGTGACTTTGAGCCACAACAATCTGACTTCGGTGGCGTTTGATAACATTTTTTTAAAATATATTCTAAATCTGAAATTTAAAAAGAACTTAATATATATAAGATGTAAGTTAAAAAGTATTTGATAATTAACTTAAACAATATTTGAAGTGTAGTACAATTGGTTAAGTAATTAAATTATTATTAGATAGGTCTTGAGTTCAAAATCTAAAATTGTCAAAAATATTTTTTTTTGAAATCGATTTCTAAATCGTTGTCGGAGCCTGAATTCCGACGAGATCTGCCACTATTTGCAGATCTGGAAAAAATGATTCTTCTTAATTTAAATAGTTTATCAAATAATTTAAAATCTTAAAAATTAAATATTTTAAACTTTAGACTTTCATTAAGTATTCTCAAACGAGGACAGAACGGTTCTTGGTGCTCCGTAACCTGTTTTAAGCAGGATCCGATTTAAATGGAAACGGATCCTCTATTTAAAATAACTCTTAATCCTGATCCGCCAAGCCTTTTCCCGCCTTCTCCGCCTCTCTCAGCTAGGGTTCTCTGCTCTCCCGCACCGTCGTCGGCGCCGTTCAGTGCCGGCGCCTTCTTCCACTGCGTCTGTCGTCCACAGCTGGCAAGAGGAGCCTGGCGCATCGGCGCCCCTACGGTACACGTCTCTTCCTCCCTCCCCTCCCGAGCCAACAAGCAGGCCGTTGCCCACACACGGGAAACGGTTTGTGTTATTTCTTTAGGTGAAAATAGTCTCCTGCTATTCTGCATTTCTCTTGATTTAGGGCATGCGGCTGTTTGATCGTAGCCTTTTGTTGCTTGATTTCTTAAATATTTATGTTGCTGATCTCTTGGAAAAAAAAACATTGTTTGTTCTTCCTGTTAATCGTACAATTTGACATTCTTTAATGAAAGATTTGCACTATTGATTGAGGTGCAGGTGAGAGAGAGGTCGCACAGACGAAGAGAAGGTGGTGAGGAGGGAGAGGGGCCAATGGAGTATTGCTATTGTCGTGACTTCCTGTTCTGCGAATTGTGCGGGACGCAGTTGCTGTTGAGCTCCCCCAACTTTGCCCAATGCCCTCACTGCCGCTTTAGGCGGCCAGCTAGAGGCAAGGTTCTCTCACTTTCTCTCATGCGCACATGTGTGCTCTATGCCATTCACTCTGTGAGTGCTTGCATCTTTTTGAACCAGTGCCAGTTTACAAAATTTTTTTACCATGACAACTGTAAGTCTTGGGTGTCCATGGCATGCACTAAAGCATGAGAGGCAATTCTGAGGTGGGGTGTGGTTACATGCGGCATTGGTGCTTTCGAACAACAAATTTTGTGGCAGAATTGTTGTTAACGTTGTCAATGCAGTGAAATGCAATTTACTCTTGTGTTATTTCCACTTTTGCTATGTGACATGTTGATCAAGTGCTTGGCACAATGTTCCCCACTCCCTGATATTTCTTGCAAGAGCTGGAGAAGCCTCTATAGGTAAAGCACCATATCCATATAACTGCTTGCCACCTACCTCCACCATCCATTCCAAGTTTAGGGACTTAAGTTATATTATCCCGATCAAACAGCTGATGACTGTTCGATAAGTATTGTAGCCTTGATGATAGGTATGTAGCAGGATGGTTGATTTCTTTGAGGATCTCAACTGGTTATATCCATTATCATTCATCTTAGAGGAAAAAAAGGTCATAAAGCACAACTTTGGTGATGATTTTGAATCAGAACACAATCACCACTGAAAAAAAAATCATGAAAAGGTATTGCAGAAAGAAATAAGAAAACTTAAGCTAGAATGCTATTGTGATATGTGGTCCCCCCTCAAAATCAATCCTCCACTATGCATTAGGAAGTGTGAGTGGAGCAAGGTCTGATCTACCCTTTTTCTGTGTTATGGTTTCACATGAACTCTCTTTACTTATATCATCCAAGAAAAGCAGAATTGGATTGGCTTAGCTGATTCGGATCTATGCACATGGTCAAGTCCAACCCCCTGGTCCCCAAGACTTAATGGGGTTGTCTGGGAAGAAGAAGGGCATAAAAATTGATAAGAATGAGGATCCAGAAATACTTGCCTCAAATTTATATTGTCACATGCCCATCCCCACTGGCTGCCACTGAAGCTGTTTTTTGCCGATCAATGTTGTCATTGATGTTTCTCCCCTTTCTGGGTTGCTTGGGGTAATTGAATCACACTTTCTTGGTGTGATCTCTGGTGTATAGGTGTTTTGGGGGTTTCCTCTTTTTGGATGTTGAGCCACCTATACTTGTACATTCTCATTTTCCTTTAATATATATCAGTGGTACTACCCACCTTAAAAAAAAATGCTGTCATTGATGGTGCTGGTTTGGTGTTTTTCCTTTTTTTTTTTTTTTGGTGGGTAGAACCACAGAGGTTGCCACTGGTGTTGCCTCCTCCTTTCTTCTGCTCTCATTTTTCCTTGCCCAGTTGCCTGCAGAAAATTCAAGAAAAGCAGAAAGTGGGGTGGATGTAAAAAAGGGAAGTCATCCCACTATCCAGTCTCTCTTTTCTAGATGAATATCATAATTTTGCTCAAGATGACTATAAACTTATGTTCTGTTGCAAGTGATATGAGGCGTGTCTTTTATGTTATCTAGAAGTAAATAGTATGGATTTTGTTGGAAGGTGAATCATTGGTTTTTCTTGGAATTATACCATCTAGAAGTAATTAGTGTGGACATTTGTTTTGTTGCAGTTAAAGTGTTTCATTCAATCAATTTTTCTCCACCCTATTAGAATCTGCAGACAGTCTTCTAGGAAAGGAAACACTTGTCTGCAAGCTCCATTTTTCTCAAAAAGGTAAAAAATTGAAATATATGTCAATAAACAGTGAGTAACCAACATTTACTGTTTGTCAACATGTTCCATATTATATGGACTTTTTGAATTGCCTTTGGCATCATTGAAATCTCCAAACTCTTATGTGGCTTGCCGTCTATACTGCTATCCTCCTTTTAATCAAGTTAGTTGTACATGAAAATTTCTGTCGGCCTCCTCTTTAGCTCTCTACAAGTGCTAGTAATGAATAGAAGTGCTGCAACTCCTTTTCAGTAGTAGGTTTTCACCAAGGGTAGCCATATCACTGATATGCATTGTATGGGCTCTGGCCTGATATGGTACAATACACAGATATTGTCCGATACGGCTGACTGGTCCAATTGCAATGCCTTCTGCATAGAATTTATAGTCCACTGAGGCCTGATTTGGTCCATATTGTCAATCCTGTGAGTCTAATATGGACCGATTTGATATGATTTGGTAAACCATGGTTCACACATTGTCAAGCCTATGAAGACCACTGCCTTTCGATCTTATGCAAAAAAGAGAAGAAAGATGAAGAAGGGAAAAGAAGAAGAGGACAGTGGCCATGAGCCAGTAGAACAGCTGTTCAGATGTCTGTCGCTTGACCACATGCTGCTTTTGGGGATGGGTTTGGAACTGATCCACCTTTTGACCTGTTGATTTAGGATTACAGTAAGGCAGGATATATGATGATGTCTGATCTCCTTTCTTTTTGGCTCTGTCTCTGTTTTGAGTTATTATTTTGTGGGCATGCTTGAGGAGAAGGTTAGAATGACTAAAACATTATTTATGCTGCTGACTTTCTGGTAGAGCAACTGCAGAGTCATTGCTGTCTACACCTCATATATTTCACAATGAGGTTCAACATTTTGCTGCCTTAATTGTCTTCCTTAGGATAGTTGGTCAGTTTAAGACAGACCAAGCACTGAACATGAGTCAAAATGTGCTTTCAGACTTTTTAGGTCTTGAGTGGGTTTATTACTGTAAAACCAGCATTCGAGCTAAAAGGAAACCTTTAATTTTTTTGAGAGATTGATGTTTGAAAGATAATTGATCTGATGCTATTTGAATCCATCCTCCCTTAGTAAGAAAACATTCTATCTTGTACAAATTTATTAGAAGTTTGACCTGAAACACTTTATGAGTTGGTTTGACTCAGACCAATATGTATCACTATACAAAGTCTTAGTGTGGTACCTCCTTTCCAACCTTTTTTACTGTCCCAAAGTTTTAGATTTTACACTTTTTTGCTTGTTTATTGACTCATCGTATAATGACTTTCTTGTGTCTAGAGATGGAGGGGAAGGAAATACGGTACACTGTCTCTGCTGAGGTATTCAATCTGTTCTATCTTGTCAGTTGTCTTTGTTTGTCATCTGAAACATCATATATGTTTGTTATATACTCCTTGTATTCTAAGGAAGTTTAATCTTTGTCCATGCAATTAGGTTGGCACCCGTGGTAAAATTAAAGGATATACATGAGATTATTTATGTTCATATAAAAATAGTGAAAACTACTGACCATTGAAGTTAAGCCATTGATAAGTGGAGGCAGCCAGTTATGCATAAAATGTGTATCCTCAACTACATAGGTAGAAGGAACTAGGTCTGCACTTGATAGTTTGGTAATTCTCCTAGACAGATGCTTGAAGGTATGGAGCAAACAAATGAAAGAAGTCATTTTCACTTCCAGCATATCTAATTATCTTGGAACCTTTTCAGGTGTCAAGCCTTTCACGAAACCACTTTCTCTCACAAAATGACATTATTTCCGGGACAGGATGTACAATCCTGATGTGTCTGACTATGCTGTTTATCTTGTTCTTTCCGTAGCATATTAATCCTTTGTGTCATTGATCACATGACAGGGTGTTTAAACCTGTGGTTATCTGCAGTTACTGAATTGAGTAGTAGGGATGTGAACTGGCTGGAATCAGAGTTGCATGGAATTCTTTCATATCCTGATTTGTTAAATAAGTTAGTATCTGTTACATTTTGTTTGGGTTAGGGAGAAGGAGTCGGTGGCCACTCTCTCCAATGTAAATTCATCTTTATCTCCTCTTTCTGGTTCCTTGGGAGATTAGATTTCCTTCACCACCTTGGTGTGCTTTTGATGTATAGGTGTTTTGGGGTTGGTCTCTTTTTGGGTTTGGGGCCACCTATGCTCATACATTCTCTCTTTTAATACATACATGTGGTACTATCCACTTTAAAAAAAAGGTTAGTATCTGGGATTTTGATTCCTTTCAAATAATAATTTCTGTTAACTCAAAAGCTTACTAAAACTTATCTTGTAGACTTGTAGACTTGTAGTTGTTATTCTTAATTCCACATCAAATGGAGACCAAGATAAATCAAGAATATAATTTGGAGTTCGTTGCCACTCATTGCCTTAAGGTTTTGAGTTGGATGGCCAAACATATAACTTTAACATGGTATCTGGGTCAGGTTATGATCCGGGCTGCACACCCCGAGTTTATCATGGTCCTTGTGATAAAGTGTACATCAACCTACTTGTAAGGGGGCATTTTAAGAATAGTCCGACATCAAATGAGGACCAAAATGAATCAAGATCATATTGTGGATGCTTATCTCCACTCATTGGTCATTGCCTTGGGGTTTTGAGTTGAGTTTCCCCATCAAATAACTACAAGATTGGTGACTTCTTTATAGAGTATTAAAAAAAAAATCCATGTGCTTTGTACGATATATAAATATGGTTCATGTACCATGAAAATGAGTAATTACAAAATTTAATAGCCAAGAAAATGTTATGAGATACTGTGCCGATCTTTGCATCCAGTAATTTGAATCAGCATTGATCAGGTTATCTTTATCTGGCTCCATTTACACCAATACCAATCTTGCTACTTTGCTTCCTAGGTCATGCTCTGATTTTTCAATCCTTTGTCATGAATCATGATCATTTGTAAGAATTGAATGAAGGTGGTGAGAGATTGTTTTTATTTATTAATGCCAATGATTTTGATGTTCAATCCCCAAGAAAAGAAGGCAACCTGGGAAATTTGCTCTATTCACTTTGAATGCCAGTATAAGACAGTGCATATGAAACTTCACACTATTTTCTTGTCATAACAATTTAACTGCAGCTGGGAGAGCTTGCGTACCATTTATAAGATCAAGATGCAGTTCAACATGCTGACTCCAGTGAAAGAACTAGTTTAGAAAAATTGAACTAGATAAGATTCAGGGTCGTGGCTATGTACTGGTGAATGTTTGACATGTTAAAGGAGATGTGGCATCAGACAGATGAGGCAGACAGTTTGTCTGATTCTAAGCAACATGGCCCAGTCTGGTTTTGAGACTTGATGCTGAAGTTGTTGACCTTGAATTGCCACCAAACATGATCTGGGTTCACATTGAGTTAAGCCAGTTAGACCAGTCAATTTGATATTTTTATCTGCTGTGGAACGAAATTGACATCGGTGGATCTTTCTGGACTAACTGAGCCAAAATTTGACCTGTGGGAAAGCTATATAGACTATGCTGCCACAAACTTTTGTTGATAGATATATGTTCCAGTAATTTTGGCATGTTAAGTTAAAAACATTAGCCTCTTCTGACTGCTCATGGTGTGGCAGGCCAATTCAAGATATATCCACAGCTGCAGATTATGACTTCCCTGGTGACTTGCATTAGGTGTGGGGATGGGAGATGTGGGCCATTTTATGTTGGCTGATTGGCTTGGCATATCTGAGACAGGAAAGTCCTGAGCAGAGGATATTATTCCTAGTTGTTGGACCTTGATGGACTGAACTGCAACTTCCTTTAGTTTAACCTCCCTCCTCTAGGCATAAAGGAAGGTTCATGTGTTAATCCATGTTGAGGTTCCTCACATTGCCCCTGTAAATGATTGCTTTTACCTAAAGTTCTCTTTCTACTGCAGGATATTAGAAGGGAGCTAAATATTGAGTCTTTTGTTCAGACTGGAACAGTAATCGTTCAAGAAGAACTCCAGAGACCAATTGTGAGTAAAAGTTTTTATGGCAAGAAATTGACTTCTCTGCTTTTGGCCTGTGGTTCATGCAATCATGCTCTTATTGCCTATGCAGGCCAACAAAATATGTCCCAATTGTGGTCATAATGAGCTTGAATACTACACGAAGCAGGTAATACACAATGCTATCTACACCCGCTGTCATTATCTACAGACTGATCTGTTGGGAAGTCAAAGGCGTCACACTAGAAATTTTTTAGAGTCTGACTTCTTCATTCTTGCCTCTCAAATTGGCAGTTGCGTTCTGCTGATGAAGGGGCAACAACCTTCTACGAATGCAGAAAATGCAAACAAGGATTCAGAGAACAATGATGATCCCGTGACTCCTCTCCGGGTTGTTGTCCTAGTGATATACAATACCATCAAGAAATTTTGTGATCATTTTATTTGACCCTGCAACTGTTTCTGCATGAAATCTTCCACATCTGATGCCATGCTCAAGCTTTTTACCTTTGTACCCTTTGAAATCTTTTGAAGGGAGGTGCATTTGCTTTTTTGTGCTTTTGGTTTAGCAACTATCAATATGGTTGGAGAATATACCGAGATACCTGTCCCAGGTGTTATGACCTTAGTTCTAAACACCACTATGCGTGTGCACTTTCTTGTTGGCGAAGATATCTCTGATTTTACATTTGGAAAAATATAATATGAATGTGATGGATCGATTGAAATTGCAATAGAAAATTTGATTAGCTACGGTCATTGTCGGTGTTGAAAGGAAGATCAACTAATAATGTAGATATGCATCTCTTACTTGATTGTTCGATTGATAAGACAAAACTGCTAATTTATTTTCTGGAGATGAACATCGATGAGCTGATTCAAAAAAAAAAAAAAAGGGTGAGAAAAATATTTGTTGAACCCAAAGAATTTCCATCGAGAATTATACAATTCCGAAGATATTTGTTTAGATGTTTAGAGCAAGTATATGGAGAGGAAAATATTTATTCGGAGTCCCAGATGAAAATGACCTTCAAATTTTTTATTATAAATTTTTAGGATAGATAAATAAAAAAATATTTATTCTGATTTTTTTGAAATAAATGTTAGTAAAAAAGAGAGAAGAAATATTTCGGCGATGTCTTCGAAATTTGAAAACAGTCGCTCCAAGATAAATCGAAGTAGAAATCGATATATTCTCAGTGTTTGCAGGTTAACCCCCCCCCTCCCTGAATGTTTTTTAACACCTCGAAATGTCTCGACAGTAGTCGTTCTATGTGGCGCATGATATGAAGCGTGCAAGGGTCCGTCTAATACTCATGTCAATTGAAAAAATGACGTGGCGTTGACGTGACTCCCCGCACAAACAAACAAACAATGGCAAAATCTTGGTCTTGAAGCAAACCACGTGGCAGAAAAATGGTCACTTGGGTTAATTTATAGAAAAATCATGATCTGGATCCCACCGGTGGGGCGTTGTGCAATTATCTTTTACAAATGCTTGATTAATATTTTTTTGCTTATGACAAAATTTTTTAGTTAAACAAATTTATTTAATTATAACACACCTTATTTTGTATGGTAATAAATGTGTTAAAGCAAATGCATACATGTATTATACTGTATATCAACTCTCGTTAAGAAAATTTTCTAAGTACACAACGTATACATATATCATATATCATACTGACTCTGACTCCAGAAAAGTCGAAGTGTGGTACTGATTGCTGAACAAACTGGTCCCACTTCGACTCCCAAAAAGTCGAAGTGTGCTACCGATTGTTGAACAAATGGTCCCACTCCGACTCTTGTAAAGTTGAAGTATGATATCGATTGATGAACAATATGTACCACTTCGACTCGAAGGAATTCGAAGTGAGATATTGATTGATGAAATAATATCATAAGTCGGAGTCTCACTGCGACTCTCAAGAAGTCGAAGTTGTTGAACCTCTGTTCAAAATATACATTGCACATTCACAGATTCACACCATAACATATAATAAGTTTTGAAGATGACAAAATAATTAGATATTTATTGATAATCAAAACATGTCAAATACTACATTTCTCTCTCTTATAAAATCTTATAATAAATCTCTAAAGCATACCTAGTAATATAAGTGGTTTCACTCAGAAATCCTAAGTATAACTTCGTTTGTCTAAAGAATATACGAAGTTCACTTCGTCATATACGAAATCCACTTCGTCATATCCAAAGTTAACTTCGTCATATACGAAGTAAATACAAAGACTTCACTTTGACTGATCATGTTGGAATCAAGATATACGAAGTATACTCTGAAGTTTAATTCGTCATATACGAAGTAAAACACAAAACTTCACTTCGACTAATCACGTTGAAATCGTGATATACGAAGTTCGCTTCGTCATATCCGAAGTTCACTTCGTCATATCCGAAGTAAAACACGAAAACTTCACTTCGACTGATCACGTTGAAATCGTGATATACGAAGTTCATTTCGTCATATACGAAGTCCACTTCGTCATATCCGAAGTCCATTTCTTTATATACGAAGTTCACTTCGTCATATACGCATATCATATCCGAAGTCCACTTCTTTATATACGAAGTTCACTTCGTCATATACGAAGCTCACTTCGTCATATCTGAAGTGTCACCTCAACACGTTATATTGTATCTTAATCAGATAAAATTGAAGAATATACTAATTGTATGATATCTCTGTATCATTAATATTTTTCATCATATTCATGATATTCTTCATAGAAAATTTTATTCATGCTTGTATGTCTAGTTCAAATATAAATTCCTGATTTCAACTATATTATGAAATATGAGTGTTTAAGTATAAATTGATTAAATTCAATTATTATGTATTCCAGTCTCACTTTACAAAAAGCATTCAAATATATATTATCATATAGCTTTGTCTCATGAATCTAAACATATCCGTATCCTGAAAGCCTAGTCAAAGTCTGCGAAAAAAAAAGGTCTTCTGACATCTGCCACAAGAACATCTATATTGTCTTCTGTCAGAACTACACCATATGATCTCTACCTACTACATATTCTATAATATCGTTGTGCATAACTTTTTCCACAGAACATTAATTGCTAGTGCACAGAAGACAATCGTCAATATTTGAAATATCTCACAAGTACCTATAATCATATCTTTAGCTAACATACTGGACCCAGTCTAGTATATCTTGGAATTTGTCTTGTTCAGGATAAAAGACAAAATAGCATCAACATAAGAACTGACTGATCAAAGTGAGTGTAAAAGACATGCACGTCGCCCTTGGAAGAATACATGCACGTTGCCCTCAGAAGAAGTCATGCAACGACTATTCTCTAACGGATAGATTTAGATAAAGCAACGGCTACTAAGATGAAGCCTATAAATATGAAGATAGTTGAAAGGAGCAAATATACGAGTATAGGAGATAACTAGTACTACACAAGAAAGAAAGAGAGATACAAGAGCATACACGAGAAGAGGTGAAAAAGTTGCAAGTGAGCTGCGTGAAGCTTCCTCTCCACAAACACTGCATGGGCGCTGCGTTCAAGCCTTGCCTGTGCATGCAGTGAACCAGCTGTTCGAATCTCACCTTGTAAAGGTTCTCCTCTTAGACTTAGGAAGTCTCTCTTCAGACTAGAAACTCTCTGTCTTACTCTTTCAGTCTGAAGTCTAGTTCTCTCCATAAGAAGTTTGTCAAAAGTTAAGTGCACCCCTTGTGAAGGGAAGACCTGCTGAGCAGGGTGTGTACCCCTCTAGAAGAGGGAAGGCCAAAGTAGTCTTGGCGGTTGCTTCCCCTTTGTAAAGGGAAGGCTAGTTGTGGCTAGAGGGTTATCATTCTCCTTGTGTAGAAGGGAAGACCGGTAAGTATCGGGGTGTTGTATCTTTGAAAAGATAGTGAAATCCTAAACTTGGCTTAGGGACTAGACGTAGGACTTTCATTGGAAGGAAGGCCCTGTCACGCCCCAACGCGGAATATCGGAGCGTGAAGGCAGTTGTAAGAAAAGGGTATAGAGCGAGTACTAGACATCAAACCATTACACAATGAATAATGATAAAACAAATCTTCCTCATTAATAGCTTTTCAAATGTCTAGTTACAACCACTAATATCAGAGCCATTCTATAGGCCCAATTACATTGCAATAAAAGGAAATAACTACTACAACTCTAAGGTAACATAATGACTCAAGGGTACTCCTGGAATCACTCTTGGTCATTCCCCTCTTCGTGAGTGTATGTGTCATCCTCGGTCTCACCTGAGAACACAACATCAAATACGTAGGGTGAGCGATAACGCCTAGTAGGACTTAAATCTCAGGCTCAAGCAGGCTTTAAATAATTAACGCATTAATGGCAGAGTATCTAAAGATAGCAAGTACAAGAGAGTCAAAATATAGCAAGAGATAGCACAACAGGTATCAAGATAGCACAATAGCACGAGATCGGGTATAGTTTCCAAAATAGCACAAGTATCGAGTATAGCACGAATAGTAGATGGCCATAGCACAACTAGCACAAGTATAATAATAGCACGACGAGTAAGAACTGTTTGTCATTCTAGACAACGAGAGTATAGCACGTTTGTGTTTTGATTGTCATATAGATAGTTGAGATAGATAGCACTTGAGTGTAATGCCAAAACACTCTGATCATTTACTCCCATGGGCACTAGCACTTTTGGGCGCACATCCCAGGACCAGATCGGGCCCTTTATATATTGCCAGGCATTGGTTATATTGTTTATCTTTAGACAATCAGTCAATGGCCAATATAGAGTACCAAGAAGTAGATGAGAGCACTAGATGAATAGACGAGATAGTAGAGTGAACGTGAATAGACAAGCGAGTAGAGTATAGATGAGAGCTAGTGGACATTGCACGAAATGCGACGGGTAAACAGGCGATAGTAACAGTTGCACAACACGCGCACTTGGTGTTGGCAGTCAGGTGGAACTCACGATCTTCCCGCTGGCCATGTTATGCACAAGTCCAGAGGTCCGACGTGATTCAAGGTAAGAGCGAACTTCTAATAGCCGTTTGGATCATATCGATCCCTAAAGGTGTAATGGGTGTTAGGGTACAATCGGCTCGTCGACCATGTGGGAATTCATGATCAGAGGAGACTTACGGAGGCCTTGTGCAAGGGTTCAGTAGTCCGGCGAAAGGAATATCCGACGGAGAGTTCACCACAAGCCAAGTAAAGTGTGTATATAAAATAGGTGCTCGACGTTCTAGAGGAATTCTAGAACAGTGGAGCGTCGATATCGGTATATGAACAACGCAAGAAACGAATACCAGTCCTTTAAAAATAGGGCAATTAATATACTTTATTGCAGTAAATTACCAGATACATTATGAGATATTTTATGCCAGATTTCAGCCACATATGGATGGTTCATGTGTGTGCATGTGTAAGAGCAATCATAGCTAGAAATAAGTCGTGAATATGTATTTTAAAGCATTCAATATAGCTCCAATTTAAAATAGGTGTTTTACTGCGTGTATGACTGTTAAGAATATTTTAGAAAGTGAGAGCATTACTTTTTATGGGTTTTCATGAAAAATCCTGTGAAGGCGACATAGGCCAGTAAGGATTGCGACAGGGGTAGGGCAGATCGCGACAGGGGCTTGTACAGGTCGCGACATGGCTTGCAGATCAAGGACTGGGAACGCGACAGGGGCGGGAAAGAGTCGCGACAGGACAGGCACAGGGATAGCGACGGCTCACCTGTCGCTTTCTGAATGCGACGGGTAGGCTGTCGCAATCAGACATCAGAAGGCAACATATCGGTCCGTCGCAATCTGGTGGTCTGCGCCTGGCTCTGACAGGAATCAGACCAGGCTTGGGATTGCGGGCCAACATGAATCAAATTGATATAGGGTGCTTTGAAAAATCATAACTAATCACATAGTCGATGAAAAATCATGAAACCAGTGGCAAATGAAACTAGACATACGAGAGTACTTCCAGTAAATAGGAATTAGAAAGAGAGCAGAGTTTGAACATGGTTTGAACATGAATAATAACGAGCAATATAGAACATGACACAGAGAGCAAGATTGATTTAATTCGAACAACATGCTCAACAAAAATTAGGGTTTCAGGGGCAAAGATGCCTAACATGCATCAGTTCCTACAATAAAAATTTCGTAGCATGGGATTATGTATACAAGGAGATCAAGAGTTAAGAAGAGGGTTCAGGGTCATGTAAGTTGCAGAACATGAAAAATCAAGAACTAAAGATATGCTCGATGGAAAATTATGAAACTTGAGGGTTTCGTTCCTGATAGACGAGACATCCTACAAAAAAAGTTTCATCTTTTATGCTTGTGAGAATGCCTACCTTTGACTCGATTTATCTTCTAGGGCTTAGAACTCCAAGAATGAGGAAGAAGCTTCAAGAACTCCTTCTCCCACGAGATCCTCTCCTCCTTGGCCTCTTCTCCACGTCCAACAACCTTGGCAACGAGCTAGGGTCGGCCAAGGGGGTTTAAGAGGTGTATTTATGTAAACACAAGTTCCTATTCCTACTACTACTCAAATTCCTCTTAATTCTGAGATTTTCTAACTCCACATTTCCTCTCTTGCTTTCCAATCTCTAATTGGGTTAGGATAGTATCAAAATTCGTGCTAGACTATATGGGGTAGGTTAGGAATCCAATTCCACTCTAATTGCCACTTTTATTGCTTTAATAACCCCTTTCCAATTATGATTTAATTAAACTCCGAATTTAGGGTATTTTCTTATTATTCTCCCCTTGCAAATTCATATTTTTGACCCAATAAATTCTAGAGGATCCATTAAGCAAAGCCCATTACTCTTTTCCATTTAATGGGTTTTATTTAATGCTCTTTTCGTTTAAATATCCATTTAGCTAGGTTTTAATTCTTTATTTAAATTTTTATTTTTTTCGCAAAAATTCAGGTTGCTACATCCTCCCCCTCTTAAAAGAATTTGGTCCCCAAATTCATATGACCTTACAGGAGAGAATGACTTACCGAATAGATCAGGGTAGTTGCGTCTGATAATTCCTTCTGGTTCCCATGTGGCTTCTTCCACTCCACGGTTATTCCATAAGACCTTTACCACGTGAATAGGACGATTTCTGAGTTGTTGTACTTTCCGGTCCACTATCTTGATCGGCTTCTCTTCATACGTCATGTCCTTGTTTACACCAGATCATCATGGCGAATGACATGTGTAGGATCGTACACATACTTTCTAAGCATGGAGACATGGAAGACATTGTGCACACTGGCCAAATTTGGCGGCAAGGCCAGTCTGTAAGAAACTTCACCAATCCTTTCAAGTACTTCGAAAGGACCAATGAATCTTGGACTAAGTTTTCCTTCACTCCGAATCTTTGAATACCACGGTAGGAGATACTTTAATAGCACATAATCTCCTATTTGAAATTCCAGATCCCGTCTTCTCTTCAGCATAGCTCTTCTGTCTAGACTGAGCAATCTTGAGTCGATCTCGTATCATCTGTATATCCCGGGTTGTACTTTGTACCATGTCAGGTCCTAACCATTGTTGTTCTCCCACTTCATTCCAGCACACAGGAGATCTACAATTCCTGCCATAAAGTGCTTCAAATGGTGCCATTTAATACTCGTCTGGTAACTGTTGTTATAGGCGAACTCAATCAAGGGTAAGTGTTCATTCCAATGACCCTTGAAATCTATAATGCAGGCTCTTAACATGTCTTCTACAATTGATTTGTCCTCTCAGTTTGCCCATCAGTCTGCGGTGAAAGACAGTACTAAAATTAAGCTTCGTACTAAGGGCAGTTTGCAGACCTTTCTAAAAATGAGAGGTGAACCTTGGATCTCGATCTGAGATAATAGATGACGGAATACCGTGCAACCGCACGATCTCCTTGACATATAATGCAGCTAGCACCTCTACAGACCATGTACTCTTTATGGGTAAGAAGTGCGCAGATTTGGTCAACCGGTCAACAATGACCCATATGGCGTCGAGCCCACCACGAGTCTTGGGTAAACCCATGATAAGTCCATGCCAATGCTTTCCCATTTCCATTCCGGAATATCAAGTGGTCTGAGTACTCCCACAGGGCGCAGGTGTTCCGCTTTACCTGTTGACATGTGAGGCAATGAGCTACATGCTCGGCTACTTCCCTCTTCATATTCGGCCACCAAAATGTTCTTTTCATGTCTTGATACATTTTGGTACCTCCGGATGAATAGTGTACTTAGTTTGATGAGCCTCATCCATTAGTTTCCTTTTTAGGGCTTCGTTGTCTGGGACACAAGTTCTTCCTTGGAATACTAAACTTCCATCGTCAGTCATGGCAAAATCCGGTCTGTCCGCTAAGCTTTCCTTGACATGAACCAAGAATGGATCGTTGTCCTGTTGCATATTGATTTCCTCCAGCAGATCGGATTGGATCTTGAGATTGGCAATCAAAACATGATCATCCCTATGTTCAATATTTAAGTCTAGCCTCGCGAATTGTTCAAGTAATTGCATCTCGCCAAGGACTAGACTTGAGATAGATGCCATTGGCTTTCTACTAAGTGTTGGCCCTTTCGGTATGGCAGCAAGCTAGCCTAGAGGGGGGGGTGAATAGGTTTTTCTGAAATCTGAAATAGAAACTTAAACACAGAAATTAACACTTGAAGATTTGGTTAGTTTAGTGTGATAAAGAGTAGCAGTGCGGAAGCAAATAAACAATCACACAAATAACACAAGAGATTTATCCTGGTTCGGCCCTTCCCACATGGAAGTCCTACGTCCAGTCCCCAAGCAAACTCTTGGGATTTCACTAACCGAAGGTACAGTCCCCTTCAAGGACACTACAACACCCTGGATACCCCACCAGGTCTTCTTCTCTTTCCCGGGCAAGAAGGCAACCCACTTCTTTTACAGGTCAAGAAGCCAACCTCCTGGAACAAACCCCAGTGCGGTTCTGCTAGACACAAACCCCTAGCTGGGTTATCAACTGTATACAGTCCTACAGCCGGACACAGATCTTTCTTAGAAAGATCAGACTGAGAGACTTTACAAGATAAACACTTGTGTAAAGCTCACAGTCCTAGACTCTCCCCAGATATACAATGAGCTCGGAGACAAAGTAGAAGAGAGAAAGGAAGACAGAAAGCTTGAATGCTTGAGGCGCTTGATTGCTTCTTCTTGGCTCAGGCTCTTTCTCTCTTTCTTTGAGTGTATGTGGAGTTGAGGTGCTTCTCACAGTTGTACACTCCTATACAGATATTCAGGAAAAGGCTCTTGTTGTTCTTCAGCAGTGCTCCTTCTTTTATATGAGCAGCTTTGAACAGATCCGTTGAAGAGATAGCCGTTTGAGTTTTGGATCCGTTGGAGTTCTGACCGTTGCTTATCTTCTTTTCATTTGTCTTAATCAGACTCTGATGGTCTTTGAAATCTGTCAGCATAGAAGAGAGTGTTTAGCATAAAAAGTGTTTATGATAAACTGTGCATGGTACTGTGCTTCTGCTAACATACTGAAAATAGAGGTCATATCTTTTTGACAAGACTCTGAAATATGCATGCAGCTTTTTGTCAGAAGATATTTGACTTTTTCATTAAGCGCCAAACAAATTTGAAATATAAAGGCAATCTGTGTTTGAACAGAATCCATGAAGAAATCGTTATGAGCATGACTTATGAAATCGTTATTGTGAAGAGTCGTTGCTCATTTATAAAAATCGATGTGAACATTTATGAAATCGTTATGCAAGCAAATCGATGTGAGGGCAAATCGTGCACTCACTTATCAAATCGTTATGAGATCGATTTCTTATTAAGTCGTTATGAGAGCGAAATCGATGTGAACAAATCGTTGTGAGAGCAAGTCGTTGCGCTCACTTATAGAATCGTTATGAGATCGATTTCTTATCAAATCAATGCGCTTTAAAGAAGAAATCGTTGCGAACACTTATGAAATCGTTAAGGCATCGACTTCTTGCGCTTTACAGAAGAAATCGTTGCAAATACTTATGAAGTCGTTATGGCATCGACTTCTTAGCAAATCGTTTCGGTCACTTAAGGAATCGTTAAGGGAACGACTTCTTATCAAATCAATGCGCTCAAAGAAGAAATCGTTACAAATACTTATGAAGTCGTTATGGCATCGACTTCTTAGCAAATCGTTGCGGCGCTTGATACTTTGGCACTTTAAACAGAAATCGATGTATATTGATTAAACATCGATTTTATCATTTTAGTGCGCCATATATTGCATCAATGTACGACTTAGCATTTTGCTATGGATTGATGCGACACAGATGAAGCGAGATATTCAATGAGACTTATCATCTGTTAATGGGGTTGATGCAACACAGATGAAGCAAAAAATATTATGAATACCTATATTTTGTATTTTCGCAATATATTTTGTTATCATCTAAATGCATCATATATTTTGTTATCACCAAAATACCAAGATCACAGATAACCATAGAGAGGTTCAACACTAAGAGCATCAGCCACGGCGTTTCCCTTACCTGGATGGTACTGGATGTTGAAATCGAAGTCCTTTAGATATTCCAACCATCTTCTCTGCCTCATGTTGAGTTCTTTCTGGGAGAATAGGTACTTTAGATTTATGATTTGAATAGACAGTGAATTGCTCGCCATATAGATAGTGTCTCCAAATCTTCAAGGCGAAGACCACAGCAGCCAGCTCGAGATCATGTACAGGGTAGTTGACTTCATGTGTCTTCAGTTGTCTTGAAGAATAGGCGATGACCTTCTCCTTTTGCATGAGTACACATCCTAGCCCGATTCCTGAGGCATCGGTGTAGATAGAGAAACCTTCTCCCTCTATTGGCAGAGCGAGAACAGGTGCTGAGGTAAGGCAGTCTTTGAGAGTTTGGAAACTCTTCTCACACTCTTTACTCCAGGAGTATGGATTCTCCTTTCGTGTCAGACGCGTGAGTGGTACGGCGATCTTAGAGAAGTCCTTTATGAATCGCCTGTAGTATCCAGCCAGTCCTAAGAAGCTTCTGATTTCTGTGACGTTAGTTGGTCTCTCCCAGTTGAGTACAACTTTGACTTTGGAGGGATCAACAGAGATGCCGTCTTTTGAGATGACATGGCCCAAGAAAGACACCTCCTCGAGCCAGAACTCGCACTTGCTTAATTTTGCATATAGTTTGTTGTCTCGTAAGACTTGCAGTGCGGTCCTCAAGTGTTCTTCATGATCTTCCTTGGTCTTTGAATATATGAAGATATCGTCGATGAAGACGACCACAAATTTGTCAAGGTATGGCCGATATATGCTGTTCATGAGTTGCATAAAGGCTGCAGGAGCATTGGTTAGACCAAAAGGCATAACAACAAATTCGTAATGTCCATACCTGCTCCTGAAGGCCGTTTTGAAGATATCGTCATCCTTGATCTCATTTGATGGTAACCAGATCGAAGGTCGATCTTGGAGAAGTATTGCGCTCCAGATATCTGGTCGAATAGTTCATCGATCCTAGGCAATGGGTACTTGTTCTTGATGGTCAATTGGTTGAGCTGACGATAGTCGATGCATAGTCTCATCGACCCATCCTTCTTCTTGACGAATAGTACAGGTGCTCCCCAAGGGGAGGTACTTGGCCTGATGAACCCTTTCTCTAGCAGCTCCATCAGTTGTGCCTTCAATTCCTTCAGCTCGGCAGGTGACATCCGGTATGGTTGACGCGATACCGTGCAGCTCCAGGAGTCAACTCGATGGCGAAGTTGACGTCACGTTCAGGAGGAACTCCGGGTAAGTCTTCAGGGAATACATCTGGGTAGTCTTGGTGTAGCAACCCGGAAAATTTAATACTTAAAAATTCAAAATAATAATTTCTTAAATCGAAATAATAGAAACATGCTTACCATTATCAAATGCACAAGAATACATCAGAAAATTCCTTAAAAATTATAAATCAATCCCAGACATTATTCCTAAGTGTTCCACGTAGAAATTCGTGCAACAAAAAATCCGATTGGCCAAGCGTATGTCACAATGTGACCAATTATCCAAATTAGGAAACTAAGTCGGAAAACCGTTAATACAGAAAGATAACACGCCCATAAAACAAGCGAACATGTCAGAGAGACTTCCAACAGCATGAAATGATTATCCATTATCGGGATTGGACTAATGGACCTCTCATAGTCCATAAATAAAATCAAGTGAGAAAAATATAATAAAATCCGTAACTCTATTATTCTCTAATTGAAAAGGAAAATCCCATAAGATATATTCTAATAAATAATGAGTTTTTATAAATGAACCATATAAAATTTATTGGGCCAAAATAGAGATTTATAAAAGAAGAATAATAGGAAAATACCCTAAATTCGTAACTAAATTATTACTTAAATAGAAAAGGGGTATTTAAAGTAAAATAGGAAGTTTGAGTTGTAATTGGATTCCTAAACCTACCCTAATGGGTTGGCCACGAATTTATCTCCCATCCCAACCCAAATAGAAGTCCTCATGCTTAGAAAGGGAAGAGAGAATAGGAAATTCGGAATTAATAGGAGTTAGAGTCCTATTAGGAAATAGAAAGAGGAGAAGCTTAAATACTCTCCTAAAACCTCATGGCTGGCCCTAGATCGTGCCAAGGGGTTGCTGGACCAAGAGGAGAGGCCAAGGAGGATGAGATTTCGTGGGGAGAAGAACCTTTCAAGCTCTCAACCCCGTTCTTCAAGTTCTAGCCCTAGAAGAGGAAATCGAGTCAAGGTAGGCATTCTCACGAGAAAAACTAATGAAATTTGACTTGTAGATTGTTCCATGCATTAGGAACAAAACCCTCAAATTTCATAATTTTCCATCTAGCCAATATTTTCTTCTTGAATTTCGAAGTTCTGCAACTCTCTTGACCCCGAACCCTCTTCATAATTCTTGTTCTCCATGAATACTAAATCTCATGCCTTGAAATTTTTATGGGAGATACTGATGATCATTAGGGAACTTTTGCCTCTAAAATCCCTAATTTTTATCCACCCTATCTTGCAAATTAAATCGTTCATCTCAACTGCTCACTGTGTCATGTACTCCATGTTTGACGTGATGAAAGTATGTCAAAACTCTATCTATTGGCCAATTCCTATTTACTGTAAGTACTCATGCATGTCTAGATCAATTCAAAACTTGTTTCATGATTTTTCATCGTGTATACAATTAGTTATGATTTTCTGAACGACCCTGTATCAAAATCTGATATTTCTAGACCGCAATCCAAGATAGAGCAGAACTCTGTCAGGCTCAGGCGCAGACCACCAGATTGCGACAGGCCAATATGTCGCCTTCTGGGTCTGATTGCGACCGTCCACCTGTCGCGTTCTCAAGCCGTCGCGACGCCTTCCTTGTCGCTTTCTGAATGCGACAGTACCTACGTCGCGTTCTGGCCTTCTGTCCTGGCGGCCCTGTCGCAACCCTTTGCAGGCCCTGTCGCTACCTGCCCTACCCCTGTCGCAATCCTTACATGCCTATGTCGCCTTCACAGGATTTTGCATAAAAACTCATAATATTTATTGCTCTCACTTTCTACAATATTCTTACGCCTTTTTAACAGTCATACACGCAGTAAAACACCTGTCTTAAATTGGAGCTTTATTGAATGCTTTAAAATACATATTCACGACATCTTTCTATCTATGATTTCTCTCACACGTTCACACACTTGAACCATCCAATATGGCTTGACTTGGCACAAAATATCTCATAATGTATCTGGTTAATATTACAATAATGTACATTAAATTGCTCTATTTTAAATGAACTTGTCTTCGTTTCTCGCGTTGTTTGGGAATACCGTTACCGACGCTCCACTGTTCTAGAATTCCTCTAGAACGTCGAGCACCTGTTTTATATACACACTTTACTTGGCTTGTGGTGAACTCTCCGTCGGATATTCCTTTCGCCGGACTAGTGAACCCTTGCACAAGGCCTCCGTCAGTCTCCTCTGATCATGGATTCCCACATGGTCGACGAGCCGGTTGTACCCTAACACCTATGATACACTCTAGGGATCAGTAAGATCCAAACGGCCTTAGATTGTTCTCTCGCTCTTACCTTGAATCACGTCGGACCTCTGGACTTGTGCATAACATGGCTAGCGGAAAGATCGTGAGTTCCACCTGACTGCCAACACCGTACGCGCGTGTTGTGCAACTGTTACTATCACTCGTTACTCGACGTTTCATGTGCAATGACCATAAGATCTCATCTATACTGTACTCGCTCGTCTATTCACGTTCACTCTACTATCTCGTCTCTCTCGTCTATTCACGTTCACCCTACTATCTCGTCTCTCTCGAGACTCGTTGAGCTGTGTGGCTCCTATCGTTTTGACTATTTCATGACTGTCTAGCGCCATAAAATGGGTCCGGTGACCCTACTGACTTGAATGCATACTGTGCAGGGCACAGAGAGTGTCCGAGGGGCTCCAACTAGTCCTGGGGGCAGAGAGCCACCCGAAAATACCTGCAGGGGCTATTGACGGTGTTCTGCATTGCACCGGTTCTAACTATACTGTATTGGCTAGACATCTGACTACTATCCTTTTAGTCTGAGGAGTTCAGACGTACTGTGATATTACTGTGCTATCACAAACTGTTATACATTAGTCTGAGGAGTTCAGACGTAATGTACTATCGTGAAACAACTATTATCCTAGAAGTGACTATTGTCGTACTCTACCAGTGCACCGTTGTGCAACCATACACGCTATCTGTACACGCTATCTCGTTACACGCTATCTCGTTACACGCCATCTCGTTACACGCTATCTCGTTACACGCTATCTCATCATACGCTCTACTTGCTCTACTTGATACTCGCTATCTGGAGTTACTGTGTGCTATCGCGACTTGATCACATTCAAAGTGCAATTTACTCTTTACATGACCATCTACTATCATCTCTTCTTGCTATACATGTCTCTTGCTATTCTGGACCATATCGTTACTTGCTATTGTTGTTATCGTTTCTGTCGTGACTTGACTTTTATCATCGTGCTATACTTGATTCATCTACTATTTGAACCATGTTACGTGTGCTATTACTTTCTCGACTTTACATGACTCTCTCTATCATTAGTTACTCTGCCATTTAATGCATTAATTATTTAAAGCCTGCTTGAGCCTGAGATTTAAGTCCTACTGGGCGTTATCGCTCACCCTTCGTTATTTGTTATTGTGTCTCAGGTAAGTCGGACAATGACGTTATACGTACCAATGGGACAGGACCCGAGTGATGAGTGACCTGGAGTCAAATGACGAAGTTACCCTAGCACCATGGAGTCTAGTAGTGATTGTTTTAGATTTCTTTTCAATGTAATGATGTCACTGAGCCTGGGTATTGGCTCCAAATTAGTGGTTGTAATAGTATTAGTGTTTTTATAATGAAATGAAGAATTTATTTCAATTATTGTTCATTAGATGCTCTGATGTTTGCGAAAGTATGCGCAATTGTCGTTACCATACTCGTTGTTCGCGTCTCCCTCCGATTTATTCCGCTGCTAAATTGGAGGGGCGTGACAGTTGGTATCAGAGCCTAGGATGTCCTTATTAGGATATTTTAGGTCCTAGGACGTTCTAGGTGAACTGGCATGACACGTGTCTAAGACAATCACCATACCTATGTGAGAGATTGGGTAAAGTTTGGGGTTATGCTAGGAGCTTAACTATATGTACAAACACCCTAAGTTAAAAAAATAAATTAACAAATTATTATTACTCGCAGGAGACTAGAGGAGATGGCTGGCGAGCATGCACCAATGCACAAATTACAACAGACCTTACAGGGGTTTACTCAAGCCCTTAACAACGTAATTCAAGCAGGAGCAAGAAATGGGGCAGGAGACTTATATGGGAATTTTCAAAGAATAAATCCCCCTAGGTTTAATGGAACTCCGGATCCCGATGAAGCTGAAAATTGGGTGAAGGCAATGGAACGGATCTTTAGGGTTATGCAATGGTCAGAGCAGGAGAAAGTCCTTCTGGCAATCTTCCAGTTGGACCGCGATGCTAGAGCCGTGTGGGAAGCCACCAGTCGACAATTACCCAACATCAACATAGAGTGGGATAAATTTTTAGAACTCTTCAACGCCAAATACTTTTCCGAGAGGATTCGTGAGAAGAAGGCAAATGAATTCGCCAATTTGAAACAACGAATGATGTCGGTAGCAGATTATGAAGTGCAATTTGAAAGACTAGCGCAATATGCACCACATTTGGTGAGTACAGAGAAGATGAAGGCCAAGAGATTCTTAGAAGGGTTGAGACCTGTATTCTGGGAAAAGTTGGCTCCACAAGACATTGAAGTATATTCAGTCATGGTATTGAGAGCTCAATTAGTAGAGGACACCAGGGAACTCCTTGAAAAGATCCATAATAAGAAGGTGTTGAAAAGGGAACGTGCTACTCATTCCAATGATAATAAAGGAAGAAATACATTAGTTAGCAAGAGAATGAAAGGGAAAGTGGAGAGTAAGGAATTCTGTAAATTTTGTAAGAAACCAGGGCATCAGATGGATAACTGTTGGAAGAAATTAGGCAGATGCTTGCGATGTGGAAGTCAACAACATCGAGTCATCGATTGTCCAACCAAGAAGAACCAAACTCCACGCCAAGGATGATTACAAGCTCTCGTAGGTATGAATCACGCCAATGAAGGTGGACAAGGTACCATCATTACACCCTTAGTTAATTTTATATTATTTTCACGATAGCAAAACCCTAAGTGGGGGAGATGATGAAATGAAATATCCGTAATAAATTGGTAGTCGTATCATATCATATGAATTTGGGGACCAAATTCTTTTTAAGTGGGGGAGGATGTAGCAACCCGGAAAATTTAATACTTAAAAATTTGAAATAATAATTTCTTTAAATCGAAATAATAGAAACATGCTTACCATTATCATATGCACAAGAATACATCGGAAAATTCCTTAAAAATTATAAATCAATCCCAGACATTATTCCTAAGTGTTCCACGTAGAAATTCGTGCAACGAAAAATCCGATTGGCCAAGCGTATGTCACAATGTGACCAATTATCCAAATTAGGAAACTAAGTCAGAAAACCGTTAATACAAAAAGATAACACGCCCATAAAACAAGCGAACATGTCGGAGAGACTTCCAACATCATGAAATGATTATCCATTATCGGGATTGGACTAATGGACCTCTCATAGTGTAACACCCCATATAAGAATATGTTAAATGGACTAAATCAGCAAACTACCAACAACCCGGACTAGTCAATTTCAAAGCTCGAGCAGGAAAAGAACTCTGAAGTTAAGCGTGCTCAGTTGGGAGTAGTCCCAGGAAGGGTGACCTTCCTGGGAAGTCTACCAACTAGCACGGTTGTTGGGCCAGTTTGCTGGTTGGGTCGTCGCAAATGGTATCAGAGCCAGGTTTCGATCCTGGGACCTGTGGGTTAGGGCAAAGTGCTACGCTATGGGAGCCACCTCTTGAGGCCACAATGGCGCAAAGTGCTTAGTGGGAGCCACCTCTTGAGCCTGTGGGGGCCACCTCTAGAATCCTGCCTGCCTGGGGTTTGATTGTGTGCTATATGTGAGCAGTGACGAGGACGTCTCTTATATAAGAGAGGTAGATTGTAACACCCCATATAAGAATATGTTAAATGGACTAAATCAGCAAACTACCAACAACCCGGACTAGTCATTTTCAGAGCTCGAGCAGGAAAAGAACTCTGAAGTTAAGCGTGCTCAGTTGGGAGTAGTCCCAGGATGGGTGACCTTCCTGGGAAGTCTACCAACTGGCACGGTTGTTGGGCCAGTTTGCTGGTTGGGTCGTCGCACATAGTCCATAAATAAAATCAAGTGAGAAAAATATAATAAAATTCGTAACTCTATTATTCTCTAATTGAAAAGGGAAATCCCATAAGATAAATTCCAATAAATAATGAGTTTTATAAATGGACTATATAAAATTTATTGGGCCAAAATAGAGATTTATAAAAGAAGAATAATAGGAAAATACCCTAAATTCGTAACTAAATTATTACTTAAATAGAAAAGGGGTATTTAAAGCATTAAATATGAAGTTTGAGTTGTAATTGGATTCCTAAACCTACCCTAATGGGTTGGCCACGAATTTAGCTCCCATCCCAACCCAAATAGAAGTCCTCATGCTTAGAAAGGGAAGAGAGAATAGGAAATTCAGAATTAATAGGAGTTAGAGTCCTATTAGGAAATAGAAAGAGGAGAAGCTTAAATACTCTCCTAAAACCCTCATGGCTGGCCCTAGCTCGTGCCAAGGGATTTCTGGACCAAGAGGATGAGATTTCATGGGGAGAAGAACCTTTCAAGCTCTCAACCCCGTTCTTCAAGTTCTAACCCTAGAAGAGGAAATCGAGTCAAGGTAGGCATTCTCACGAGAAAAACTAATGAAATTTTGACTGTAGATTGTTCCATGCATCAGGAACAAAACCCTCAAATTTCATAATTTTCCATCAAGCCAATATTTTCTTCTTGAATTTCGAAGTTCTGCAACTCTCTTGACCCCGAACCCTCTTCATAATTCTTGTTCTCCATGAATACTAAATCCCATGCCTTGAAATTTTTATGGGAGATACTGATGATCATTAGGGAACTTTCTCCTCTAAAATCCCTAATTTTTATCCACCCTATCTTGCAAATTAAATCGTTCATCTCAACTGCTCACTATGTCATGTACTCCATGTTTGACGTGATGAAAGCATGTCAAAACTCTATCTATTGGCCAATTCCTATTTACTGTAAGTACTCATGCATGTCTAGATCAATTCAAAACTTGTTTCATGATTTTTCATCGTGTATACAATTAGTTATGATTTTCTGAACGACCCTGTATCAAAATCTGATATTTCTAGACCGCAATCCAAGACAGAGCAGAACTCTGTCAGGCTCAGGCGCAGACCACCAGATTGCGACAGGCCGATATGTCGCCTTCTGGGTCTGATTACGACCGTCCACCTATCGCGTTCTCAAGCCGTCGCGACGCCTTCCTTGTCGCTTTCTGAATGCGACAGTACCTACGTCGCGTTCTGGCCTTCTGTCCTGGCGGCCCTGTCGCAACCCTTTGCAGGCCCTGTCGCTACCTGCCCTACCCCTGTCGCAATCCTTACATGCCTATGTCGCCTTCACAGGATTTTGCATAAAAACCCATAACATTTATTGCTCTCTGTGACGACCCAACCAACAAACTGGCCCAACAACCATACTAGTTGGTAGACTTCCCAGGAAGGTCACCCATCCTAGGACTACTCCCAATTAAGCACGCTTAACTTTAGAGTTCTTTTCCTGCTCGAGCTCTGAAAATGACTAGTCCGAGTTGTTGGTAGTCTGTTGATTTAGTCCATTTAACATATTCTTATATGGGGCGTTACAATCTACCCCTCTTATATAAGCGACGTCCTCGTTGCTGCTCACATATAGTACACAATCAAACCCCAGGCAGGCAGGATTCTAGAGGTGGCCCCCACAGGCTCAAGAGGTGGCTCCCACTATGTAGCACTTTGCGCCATTATGGCCTCAAGAGGTGGCTCCCATAGTGTAGCACTTTGTCCTGTGTGGCACTTAGTTCCTGCACTTCTGACTGGGCAAGTCTCTGATACCATTTGTGACGACCCAACCAACAAACTGGCCCAACAACCATACTAGTTGGTAGACTTCCCAGGAAGGTCACCCATCCCGGGACTACTCCTAATTAAGCACGCTTAACTTTAGAGTTCTTTTCCTGCTCGAGCTCTGAAAATGACTAGTCCGAGTTGTTGGTAGTCTGCTGATTTAGTCCATTTAACATATTCTTATATGGGGCGTTACACTCTCACTTTCTACAATATTCTTACGCCTTTTTAACAGTCATACACGCAGTAAAACACCTGTATTAAATTGGAGCTTTATTGAATGCTTTAAAATACATATTCACGACATCTTTCTATCTATGATTTCTCTCACACGTTCACACACTTGAACCATCTAATTATGGCTTGACTTGGCACAAAATATCTCATAATGTATCTGGTTAATTTATTGCAATAATGTACATTAAATTGCTCTATTTTAAATGAACTTGTCTTCGTTTATCGCGTTGTTTGGGAATACCGTTACCGACGCTCCACTGTTCTAGAATTCCTCTAGAACGTCGAGCACCTATTTTATATACACACTTTACTTGGCTTGTGGTGAACTCTCCGTCGGATATTCCTTTCGCCGGACTAGTGAACCCTTGCACAAGGCCTCCGTCAGTCTCCTCTGATCATGGATTCCCACATGGTCGACGAGCCGGTTGTACCCTAACACCTATGATACACTCTAGGGATCAGTAAGATCCAAACGGCCTTAGATTGTTCTCTCGCTCTTACCTTGAATCACGTCGGACCTCTGGACTTGTGCATAACATGGCTAGCGGAAAGATCGTGAGTTCCACCTGACTGCCAACACCGTACGCGCGTGTTGTGCAACTGTTACTATCACTCGTTACTCGACGTTTCATGTGCAATGACCATAAGATCTCATCTATACTGTACTCGCTCGTCTATTCACGTTCACTCTACTATCTCGTCTCTCTCGTCTATTCACGTTCACCCTACTATCTCGTCTCTCTCGAGACTCGTTGAGCTGTTGTGGCTCCTATCGTTTGTACTATTTCATGACTGTCTAGCGCCATAAAATGGGTCCAGTGACACCCTACTGACTTGAATGCATACTGTGCAGGGCACGGAGAGTGTCCGAGGGGCTCCAATCTAGTCCTGGGGGCAGAGAGCCACCCGAAAATACCTGCAGGGGCTATTGACGGTGTTCTGCATTGCACCGGTTCTGACTATACTGTATTGGCTAGACATCTGACTACTATCCTTTTAGTCTGAGGAGTTCAGACGTACTGTGATATTACTATGCTATCACAAACTGTTATACATTAGTCTGAGGAGTTCAGACGTAATGTACTATCGTGAAACGGCTATTGTCCTAGAAGTGACTATTGTCGTACTCTACCAGTGCACCGTTGTGAAACCATACACGCTATCTTGTTACACGCTATCTCGTTACACGCTATCTCGTTACACGCCATCTCGTTACACGCTATCTCGTTACACGCTATCTCATCATACGCTCTACTTGCTCTACTTGATACTCGCTATCTGGAGTTACTGTGTGCTATCGCGACTTGATCACATTCAAAGTGCAATTTACTCTTTACATGACCATCTACTATCATCTCTTATTGCTATACATGTCTCTTGCTATTCTGGACCATATCGTTACTTGCTATTGTTGTTATAGTTTCTGTCGTGACTTGACTTTTATCATCGTGCTATACTTGATTCATCTACTATTTGAACAATGTTACGTGTGCTATTACTTTCTCGACTTTACATGACTCTCTCTATAATTAGTTACTCTGCCATTTAATGCATTAATTATTTAAAGCCTGCTTGAGCCTGAGATTTAAGTCCTACTGGGCGTTATCGCTCACCCTTCGTTATTTGTTATTGTGTCTCAGGTAAGTCGGACAATGACGTTATACGTACCAATGGGACAGGACCCGAGTGATGAGTGACCTGGAGTCAAATGACGAAGTTACCCTAGCACCATGGAGTCTAGTAGTGATTGTTTTAGATTTCTTTTCAATGTAATGATGTCACTGAGCCCTAGGTATTGGCTCCAAATTAGTGGTTGTAATAGTATTAGTGACACCGCAACGATCCATGACAGTCAGCAACTCTCAGGTACCTTCTGTACGTTCCCCTGGTGTGAAGAAAGAGTGTCCCCATTGCGGGAAGACACACGGAGGTTCCGAGTGTTGGTTGGTAGCGGGTAGATGCTTGAAGTGCGGGAGCAGCGACCACAAGATCAGGGATTGCCCAAGACTTCAGCAGGGAGTTCAGCGTGGAGCGCCAGCCCCAGCAGTAGCGGCAGCCGCGCCAGCTACAGGAAGACCAGGAAGGCCTCGAGCCCCAGCTCGAGTGTTTGCTTTGGCACGCGAGGACGCCGAGCAGGCGGAGCATGTCACCGAAGGTACGGTTTTGCTTTTAGGTGTGCACGCTCGGGTTTTGTTTGATACGGGTGCTACTCACTCGTTCATTTCCGAGCGGTTCGATAGGCAATTAGCCCTAGAGTCAGGCATAGAGTCTGAGGAGTTAGAGGTCCCTTTGTCTGTGCACACCCCTGCGGGTACGGTATCGACTAGGAAGTGCATTCCGTTGTTACCTGTGTGCATTGAGGATAGAGTCCTAGATGGGTGTTTCTTCTTGCTAAAGATGAAGGACTTTGATGCTATTCTTGGTCTGGATTGGCTAGAGGAGCATTATGCGTTAGTGGATTGTCGTCGGAAGAGGATTGTTTTCCGCATTCCTGGTGAGGACGAGTTCTCTCATCCCTTGCCAAGGAACGTGGCGGGAAAGTTAGTCATCTCTGCCATGAAGGCGATGCGCATGGTGAACAAGGGTTGTGACGCTTTTCTTGCCAGCGTGGTGTTAGTACCAGAGGCTGATGAGTCACCTACTCTTGCGGAGATTGAGGTAGTGCAGAAATTTCCAGATGTCTTTCCCGATGACTTGTCTGGATTGCCACCGGATAGGGAGATAGAGTTCACTATAGAGTTGCTTCCAGGCACCTCTCCTATCTCGAAGGCCCCATATCGGATGGCCCCTGCAGAATTAGCCGAGTTGAGGAAGCAATTGCAAGAATTGCTTGATAAGGGATTCATTCGCCCCAGTGTTTCCCCTTGGGGCGCACCTGTATTATTCGTCAAGAAGAAAGACGGGTCACTTAGGTTGTGCATTGATTATAGGAAGTTGAACCAAGTGACTGTGAAGAACAGGTATCCCTTACCTCGCATTGATGATTTGTTTGACCAGTTGCGAGAGGCATCGATCTTTTCGAAGATTGACTTGCGATCTAGTTATCATCAGTTGAGGATCCGGAGTGAGGATGTGTCCAAGACGGCATTTAGAACCCGTTATGGACATTATGAGTTCTTGGTCCTTCCTTTCGGATTGACCAATGCCCCTGCAGCGTTCATGGATCTCATGAACCGGGTGTTTAGGCCTTACTTAGATAGCTTCGTCGTAGTGTTTATTGACGATGTGTTGATCTACTCTCCGGACGAGACCACTCACCGTCAGCATTTGAGGCTAGTCTTAGAGGTTCTCCGTGAGCACAAGCTGTATGCGAAGTTCAGAAAGTGCAAGTTCTGGTTGCGCGAGGTTCACTTTCTCGGGCATGTTATCTCCGGCGCTGGTGTAGCTGTTGATCCAGCAAAGGTCCAGGCAGTTATGGATTGGGATGTTCCCAAGACCCCTTCGGAGATTCGTAGTTTTATTGGGTTAGCTGGTTACTATCGGCGATTCATTGAGGGATTCTCATCCATCGCCGCCCCCTTGACAAAGCTGACCAGGAAGGGTGAGAAGTTCGTATGGTCTGAGGCATGTGAGCGTAGCTTCCAGCTATTAAAGGCTAAGCTTACTTCTGCTCCGGTATTGGTGTTGCCTAGTGGTTTAGAGGGCTTTGCCATTTATACGGATGCATCTCAGATTGGCTTGGGTTGTGTGCTCATGCAGCAAGAGAGGGTAGTAGCTTACGCTTCACGTCAGTTGAAGGAGCATGAGAAGAACTATCCGACTCATGACTTGGAGCTCGCAGCAGTGGTTCATGCACTAAAGATCTGGAGGCACTATCTTTATGGTGTCGGATTTGAGGTGTTTACCGACCACAAGAGCTTGGAGTATCTTTTCTCCCAGAAGGAATTAAACCTGAGGCAGAGAAGATGGATTGAGTTCTTGAAGGACTATGACTTCGACCTTCAGTATCATCCTGGAAAGGCGAACGTCGTAGCAGATGCTCTTAGTAGAAAGAGGTCTTCGCTCCAGCAGGATTGGAAGATGTTGGAGGATGCAGCGTGCTCTATGACCGAGTTAGAGCCATCGCTGTGTCAGGCTTTTGTAGCTCAGCTATCCCTTAGATCCTCAGTCTTGGATGAAGTGATTGAGCAGTAAAAATCCGACCCTAGATTGTTAGAGCTAGTGGGCAAGGCGGGCATTGCTCGTGATGAGGACGGTGTGATTAGATTTCAGCACCGTGTCTGTGTCCCTGATGTATGAAAGACTTAGTTCTTTTCTCCTAAAACATGGTTTCAGTAGAGGTCAAGTAGATAGCACTCTTTTTATAAAAACAAAAGTCAAAAATATACTGTTGGTTCAAATTTATGTGGATGACATCATCTTTGGATCTACTGATGAATCCTTGTGCAAGTATTTTGAAAAGCTAATGCAGGGAGAATTTGAGATGAGTATGATGGGAGAGCTTAACTACTTCCTTGGACTTCAAATCAAACAAGGAAAGGAAGGAACTCACATCTGTCAAGCAAAGTACACCAGAGAACTGCTAAAGAAATTTGGATTTGAAAACACCAAGCCACTGTCAACACCAATGAGTACATCAACCAGGATGGACAGTGACAAGGATGGTAAGAAGGTAGATCAAAAGATCTACAGAGGTATGATAGGTTCATTACTTTATCTAACCGCAAGTAGACCTGATATATTATTTAGTGTATGCATGTGTGCTAGATATCAAGCCGACCCTAGAGAGTCACATTTAATTTCTGTGAAAAGATTTTTAGATACTTAGCCAGGACTCATGATCTAGGATTATGGTATCCAAACTCCTGTGATGTAAATTTAGTAGGATATTCTGATGCTGACTATGCTGGATGCAAGGTAGATAGAAAAAGCACCAGTGGTTGCTGTCAATTTCTTGCAGGATGTTTAATCTCATGGTCATCAAGAAAACAAAATTCAGTAGCACTATCTACAGCTGAAGCCGAGTACGTAGCTG
>JACBKR010001672.1:0-40536 GCA_014218235.1 Colocasia esculenta | reverse complement strand
AACTGCTTGCCAAGATAGTCGGCAACCGCAAACGCGATTGGGGGGAGAAGGTGCACGAAGCTCTCTGGGCATACCGGACGGTTTACAAGACCCTACGGGGTGCTCTCCTTTCTCTCTGGTGTACGGAGCTGAAGCCGCTCCCCATCGAATTGAAATGTCATCCTACAGGGTAGCCGTCTATACCGGTCTCCAACCCGAGGAGCGACAAGAAATTGAAAGAAGGTTGGAGGAATTGTCCGACCTAGAGGGCCAAAGGTTGGAAGCATACAAACACCTCCAATCCTATCAAGCCCGCATGACCCGAGCTTACGACAAGCTAGTCAGGCCCCGTGTCTTCAAGAAAGGTGACCTCGTCATGGTCAAGCAAAGAGAAGTCATGGCAGGCAAATCAAGTGGCAAACTCCAACCAAACTGGCGCGGACCGTACGTGGTCACCGGAGTGTATGAAGGCGGAGGATACACGCTGGCAACACACGCCGGCGATCGCCCCTTTCCACCACTAAATGGCAAGCATTTGAAAATGTACTTTGCCCCTGAGCATGAATTTCCGGGAAAACAGCCCTCTGAAAACCTCTAGCCAACAAACCCCAGAAGGTCGGCTAAAAACCCCTTCTTGGTCAGCAACCTTCAGGTCGACCGAGTAAACTCCCTTAGCCAATAAACCCCCAGAAGGTCGGCTAAGACTCCTCCTTGGTCAGCAAACCGCCCAGTCGCGACCAAGTCAAACCCCTAGCCATTAAACCCCCAGAAGGTCGGCTAAAACTCCTTCTTGGTCAGCAAAACGCCCAGGTCGACCAAGTCAAACCCCTAGCCAAAAACCCCCAGAAGGTCGGCTAAGACTCCTCCTTGGTTGCAAACCACCCTGGTCAACCAAGTAAAACCCCTTTAGCCAATAAGCCCCCAAAAAGGTCGGCTAAGCAATGCCCCCTCAGCCAGTAAACCTCTTGGTAGCGCCCCACGTCTAGGCCCACTTGTCATAATGGTGGGCTAAGCCAAATGGTGAATCCTCTAGCCAAGGTTCTGCAACCTTGCTTCGGACACCACTGCAAAAAAAAAAGGGAAAGAAGAAGAAAAGAAAAAAGGGACTAAAAATAGAGATGTCCCGGCAGACTCGGCCACTCCCTAAAAGGGGTGTCCGAGGGCAAAAAGGCCTCCAACCCAGCTGAGGTGAAAACCCGAGAGGGCGCCTCAGGTAAAAATGGGTAGCCCCTCAACGTGAAAACCCGAGAGGGCGCGTTGGAAAAAGCTAGAGGGGGCTGGCTTCTGTGAAAACCCGAAAGGGCGCAGGAGTCAGTAATGTAAAAAAAAATCAATCAAAAAAAAATCAATCAAAATCAAATCGTCACTTACCAAGGCACTTTCGCGCAGCCAGGAACAAAGCTAGGTTGTGCCCCTATTCTGATTGGCAGGGTAAACCGAAATGGTGGATCAAGCATTTCCCCTTAGCCAGCAAACCCCAAGAAGGTAGGCTAACCCTAAAACCTTAGCCAGAAAAACCCCAAGAAGGTAGGCTATCCCCTGACCAACAAACCTCCGCGGTCGGTCAAACCTAAAATCCTTAGCCAGCAAAACCCCAAGAAGGTAGGCAAACCCAAAAACTTGGCCAGAAAAACCCCAAGAAGGTAGGCTATCCCCTTGACCAACAAACCTCCGCGGTCGGTCAAACTAAAATCCTTAGCCAGCAAACCCCAAGAAGGTAGGCAAACCCAAAACCTTAGCCAGAAAAACCCCAAGAGTAGGCTATCCCCTGGACCAACAAACCTCCGCGGTCGGTCAAACCTAAAATCTTAGCCAGCAAAACCCCAAGAAGGTAGGCTATCCCCTTGACCAACAAACCTCCGCGGTCGGTCAAACCTAAAATCCTTAGCCAGCAAACCCAAGAAGGTAGCAAACCCAAAACCTTAGCCAGAAAACCCCAAGAAGGTAGGCTATCCCCTGGACCAACAAACCTCCGGCGGTCGGTCAAACCTAAAAACCCTTAGCCAGCAAACCCAAGAAGGTAGGCTATCTTCTGACCAACAAACCTCCGCGGTCGGTCAAACCTAAAATCCTTAGCCAGCAAACCCCAAGAAGGTAGGCAACCCAAAAACCTTAGCCAGAAAAACCCCAAGAAGGTAGGCTATCCCCTGGACCAACAAACCTCCGCGGTCGGTCAAACCTAAAAACCCTTAGCCAGCAAACCCCAAGAGGTAGGCTATCTTCTGACCAATAAACTCCGATGGTCGGTCAAACCCTAACCCTTAGCCAGCAAAACCCCAAGCGGTAGGCTAACCAAAGCCCTTAGCCACCAAACCACAGTGGTAGGCTAAATCCAGAGGGCAGATCCCGCGATCAATTGCCCGGGGTCCGGCTTGGACCCATCAAAAAAAAAAAAAAAAAAAAAAAGAGAGAAAGAGAAAAGGGACTAAAAATAGAGAGTCCCGGCAGACTTGATCATCCTCCAAAAAGGGATGTTCAAGGGCAAAAAGGCCTCCAACTCAGCTGAGGTGAAAACCGAGAAGGCGCCTCAGGTAAAAATGGGTAACCCTCGGTGTGAAAACCCGAAAGGGCGCACCAAAAAAGCTAGAGGGGGCCATCCCCGGTGAGACCCGAAAGGGCACTTGGGATGGTAATATGAAAAAAGAGATGAACAAAAAAAAATCTCATCATCATCGTCATCAAGTCAAAGTTGGGTTGCCGGACAAAGCCTCGAGAAGGCCGGCCCCAGCACCCGAAATGTTGCATCAGATCTGGAGGAATGCCAGAAATGCAACGTCCAAAAGACACACTCACGCTCACCGGTCCGAGAAACTGAGTAGAGCGCAGGGCAAGTCAAGCCAAGAAACACGGCGTCCAAAAGGAGGAGTCCCAAATAAGACCCTCAAAAGGCTACCTGAATACAGACGAAGATTGCAACAGTGTCAAAGGAAAGGCATTGGCAGTAACTAAAGTTTGTCATTCCTTGAATATAAGGTGCCGAGACAAGCCCTCGGGGTAGCTGATGAAGTACATACATCGGCTAAAACCAAAAAAGGGACGAGAGGAACTATGGAGTCCCCTCCCTCTCACGAAGAGGCATGGGGTCCTCCCCGGAGATCCGCCAGACTCGCCTGAAGGGTCAATAGCCTGGTCTGGGAATCCGCAAACTCCCGCTCTAAGGCGGTCGCTGCTGCCTCGGCCTCCGCCGCCCCCTCGGTCAGCGCCTGGTAAGCGGCCTGACGATCGGCAAGGCGCTTCGAGGCCTCCTCAATCGCCCGCTGCAAGCCGACAATATCAGCATGGCATTGGGCGCAACCTGCTCTCAGGGTCTCGACGCGGCTGAGCACGCCCCTCTCTGTGAGCGAAGAGCCTCAAATCTCTGCTTCTCTAGGGCCACCTCTGCTGAGAGCTCCTGGATCTTGAGGCGGGTCGCCTCCTGGCATCGCTGCTTCACCTGTCCCAAGCAGCGTCGACAGCAGCCATCCAGGGGTCTCGTGGAAGCCCATCAAGTGATAAGCGCGGGTATTCCTGTGAAGGAACCCCCGCACCCTTTCAAGGCATGGGGGGCTACTCTCCTCCATGGCGGACCGCGCAAGCCCCATCAGGGTCTCCAGTACGCCGCCCTTGTCCGCCATCTGGATGCTTTGAGGCTCACTCGGCCAAAGAACGCATGGCTCGGAAAGGGGCAAGCTCCACAGGCGATGCTGCGGCAAAAGGTGGCAGGAGCGCATCGCCACCGGCGGCTGCCAAAGGCAAATGAATGTCAGCACGGCGCAGTAATGGCAAGGCTACAACAAAGGAAGAGACAAGGGGGAGGGAAACACCTGTCGAAGACTCGCCGGGCTCCGAAGGAAGTAGTGGAGCCGCCGCGACGCCATGAGGGGCCCCCTCCGCCCCGGCTGAGTCGCAGCCGAGGAAAAAACGGCCACTGAGGGACCCATCTCCATCATTTCCGCCACGATCTCGGCGCCTTCTGCAGAAAGAATGAACGCACGTGTCAAGCGGGACATTCCCTTCGCCCTGGCAAAACCTAGGGTGAGCAATAAAAGGAAGTCCACCCTTGGGCAAAAGTCCGTACCATCGTCTTCCCCAACTGTCCTCTCCAGAACTTCACCTTCCTCCCGCGGAGACCTGACGCAAAGCGCAGCCGGAGAGGCGATCGTCACTGCAAGAGGAAGACGAAGTCACTTATCACTGCCTCGAAAAAAAAAAAAAAAAAAAAAAGAAGAGAAGAGGGGGAAGGAGAGAGAAGAGGAAGAGGTGCGAAGGCGATGCAGCAACTAGATGCAGAGGCCGTGAGGCACTCACTGGCGCAATGCGAAGCCCGCGGCAAAGCTCCTCCCTCGAGTAGCCCCGGGGCAAAGTCCGAGAAAACCGGTAGCTCACCCGGGGGCTGGAGACCAACAAGCGGTGAATCTCCTGAAGCGAGGGCGTCAACATAGTCCGATGTGAGGTGCCTCCGCCAGCGGACGCCTCCCCCGGCACGTACCCTAAGGGGTAGAACGAGCGGTCAGGTGATCAGGCCCATGGCCACAACAACGAGCCCAAAGAAAAAAGGGGGAAGATGCAGGGGCGCGAATACATATGCACACGCGTATATATATGCACACTTGCCGGCCGCTCACCTGTTCAGGCAGAGCCACCTGAGGGAGCCCCGTCATGTCTGGGGACGGCGTCCCATCAAATGTGGGGTTGTAGTTGTCCTCGGCGGGAGGGGTAGGGTCCTCGCGCGGGGTCGCCCCAGCCACCTCTTCGCTCCCGGAGTTTGCAAAGCTGCAGAAAGAACAGCAGCAAATCAATGCCTGATATATAAAAAAAAGGAGGAAAGGAAAGAGGAGGACGAAAAGCTCCCCCCGGCCGGCAAGACAAAAGGCTAGGCTCACCTCCTCCAACCGAAGCGGAAGGCTCGGGGATCCCCTCCTGAGCGCCTGGCTGCGAGGAGCGGCTTCCCTGCTCGCACGTCGCTTCCGACTGCGTGAAGTGTCGGGCTTCGGCATTGCCGCCGGAAGAATAAAGCTCTCTGGTCAAGCCAGAAACAAGGGAAGTCCCGTCAGCAAAAAGAAAAGAAAGAAAAGAAAAGTACAACGGACAACAACTACAATGGAAAACGTACCGGTTGGCGCCTGGGAAAAGGGGGCGGAAGCACCACCCGATCGAAAGGGACCTTCACAGCCTTTCCCGCCTCGACAATAGCATCCCAGAAATGCTGCAAGGTGGTCCCGTTCTCGATCCAGCTAATAAACTCCTTGGGCCGACGCGAGCAACTGAATGGCAGAGATGTCGCTCCCAAGCTCCCGACACATCATGAGGATAAAAGCAGAAAGCTCCGTGTCCACTTGGTACCCACAGTCCAGCAGGAAGTGGCGCCACCAAAAGTAGACAAGAGGCGGCTCTCCGCTGTCTCGGGAAGTCGCCGGACCGCCCTCGGGGCGCGCTAGGGGCTCTAAGGCTCTGCGCGGGCTCTGCGCTCCGCTGGATCGGGGACCTGCGCCCTCGCTCGACGGCGGCCCACAATTGATACTTCCCCACAAGCGCTGGGAACTCCCGCTGGAGGAACTTCGCGTGATCGAAGAGATGGAGACGCCGCTCGAGACAAGAAAGCACCCTCCGCCGCCTTCACCGCGTCGGTGTTCCCGGAACGTCTTATTATGCCGGGTCCACCACCGGGCGTACAATATGTCTACGCGACCGTCCCGCCGCTGCTCGGGGATGAAGAACTCCTGAGACGGGTCGCGTCTGATAAAAAAGCACCACCAGCTCGAAGCCACAAGGTGCCGATCCAAGCCCCTGTATGTCCTGTCGGGAAGCGAAAAATCGGCATTGGGAGGTACAGCCTGGTCATACCCAAAGTTGCGTGCGAAGCGATGTGGGAAGTACGGCTCCATGAACAGGGACCCCCTTTGCGGAAGAGCAGAACGCTTGGCGAATGCACCAAAGCCACTCCTTGCGGAAAGATGCGCTCGGTGCGGGACTGTGAGGGAGGCGGTAAACTTGCCCTCCCCTCCTCCTCAACAAAAGGGCGGAAATCTCGCGAGCAGCAGGCATGGTCAAGTCCCGACTGCCCCGCCGATGGCACAAAAGAAAGTCGTCGGCGCGCCTCGTCCAATTGTCGCTGGTGTGCCTGTTCCGGACGATTCCGGAACATGAAGAGGAGCGGCATGGAGGGATTCTCCAGGCTGACGTTGTGACACAGCTCGGGCAAGAGGAGACCGGCCCAGGCGCTCAAGTAGTGCGTCGGCAGGACGATGCTCCTATCACGAGGGGAAGGGCTCGCCGTCAAGTCCCCCAAGCCATGGAAAATATTGGCCAGCGCCGCCGGGGCCAGGGCAAGCCGCACACCGCTAGCCAAGGAACAAGCCGGGTAGATAACCTCCGGCCTGATGTTTCCCTCCTCCCCAAATGGGACAACGAAGGTACTCAACCAGTACACCAGGTATGCCGCCAGATAAGTCCGGTCTGGGAGCTGCCTCGGATTCCAGCCCCGACCCCGAGGCGCGTAGAGAAACCTTACGTTGTCCTCCAGGGTGACTGATAGCTGCAAATAGTCTGCCGGATCATAGCTCCCGCTGGCAAACTCCTTGTGGAAGCAGAAAGGCCCGTTGTAAAAGAAGCGGAGCCAAGCATCGCAGCTCACCCTCACTGTCCCTTTGGAAGCACTGGGACATTCATCTCTACCACACCGGGCCAGATCCCGCCAGACTTTCATCAAATAACGAAAGCTGTGGGGTAAAACATAGGAGCCCGAACCAGTGGACTGGTCCCGAAGGAGGTCATTCAAACACACCTCCTCATAAAACTGGCCAGAGATCGGGAGACCAGAAATTCTGTGCAAAGCCCAAAGGTCGAGGCATGCCTCCCCGTCCGCTACACAGAAGGTATTGAACCTCCGGTTGAATCTCTCCGCCAGGGCCTGCAGAAGCCCAGAATGACATGGGTAGCTGTAAAGAGCGGCGACCACAGCATGAAGAAGGTCGACCCGAGACAGCAACTGATGGTAATGATGAAAGAACACCCATCAACCACTCTGTGGCGCCAAAGCGGAAGCGGTGAGACGAGATGACGGACCACCGATCATACCACCCGGCGGCCTCCTGCTCATAATCCGGTCCAGGAAACAGGACCGGTCATAACCCTCCGACACGAACTCAGAACCGGAGGTAGTGGGATATGCCGGTGAAGGTAGGCCCGGTCTTGGGCAGCCCGTGTACTTCCCACAAACCCTGCGCAAGCATGAGCTCCCTGACCCGGTCAGCGGGTTCCTGGCCAAAAAGCCCCAGTGGCTCGCCTCTGGAAAATGCGCCTGTGCGGTGTAGTCCATAGGGAAGCTGGGGTAGTGGAAGCCACAAGTCCCCATCATGCTGTCGCGGCCGACCAAAATAGCTCGCTCCAGCTGAGCTCGCTCGGATAGAAGAAGTCCGTCCGGCCCTCCCAGTGACCGGAACAAAACTCTGGATGAAGGGGAACAGATGCTCGTCCAACGCGGAAAATGCCGGGGTAGTCGCTGCCCCTCCGATAGCGGTACCCCCGCTCGGTCCGGTCCACCAGGCGCATGTCCACGACGCCCTCCAGTGGTGACGACTCCTCCAAAGGCCCGAAAGCGCATACCTTGACGCCCTTGTCAAGTCGCTCCGGGTCGTCCTCCCTCACCGGGGAAAGGGTGAAATACGGCATCGGATCCCCCGTCCGCCGCACGTCATCCTCTGAACGACGCGACGCCCGGCTACTCTCCCCGCGATGCTTGGTGGAACGAGGCATCGTCAATCCTGCCAAATGAATTTACCGAGCGTCAGGTGAAAGAACGTCGCAACAAGGCAGGAGACAACTGCGAAAGAAAAAATATGTCTCGGAAGGCACCACGGGACACCCGCCGTCGTCTTCGTCTCCGACGGATGTCCCGTGGGGGGCATTTGTTGAACCCGGAAAATATCGGGGCTTAAACAAACCCCGGGCGACAAATACGCCCTGGGGGAACCAGGGATGAACTCCCGATCCTCCGCTCGGACATCGGGAGGATGAACCCGAGGGCTCGCATCAATCCAAGCGGCCCGAAAGCGAGGTGCCCGAGAAGCCCATCGACGGCGAAGAATACGTACTCCGGATGTCGGAAACTCCGCGTCCGGATCAACGTTCGAAGCCGCGCCTGAAGCCGAAGGATCCGGAAAGGTCAAATGCACGTGCCCTCCGAAAACGGGGACAAACGCACGTGAGACGGCCGGAGAAGCACAAGCGGCGCACGCGTCACGTGCGCGGCACGGCCGTCGACCAACAAACAATGCACGGGAGGCCCACAGAGCTCTCTCCCGCGGAAACCGGAGGAAATGGCCAATGGAGTGGAGGCCCACCCCATTTATAGGGGGGGCCAGGCGGTGGCACCCCCGCCGGTTAGGCGGGGTGCGCACCCCCGCCGGTTCGGCAGGGGGCGCACCCCGCCGGGCCGGGCGGGGGCCGCACCCCCGCCGGTTAGGCGGGGCGCGGGCCCCCCGCCGGTTCGGCAGGGGGCGCACCCCCGCCGGGCCGGGCGGGGGCGCACCCCCGCCGGTTAGGCGGGGCGCGGGCCCCCCCCGCCGGTTCGGCAGGGGGCGCACCCCGCCGGGCCGGCGGGGGCTGCACCCCGCCGGTTCGGCGGGGGCGCACCCCCGCCGGTTCGGCGGAGGGGCCGCGCCCCCGCCGGTTCGGCAGGGGCGCCCCCCCGCCGGTCCAGCGGGGGCCGCACCCCCGCCGGTTCGGCGGGGGGTGCACCCCCGCCGGTTCAAGCGGGGGCAGCACCCCGCCAGTCCAGCGGGGTGTGCACCCCCGCCAGTCCGGGCGCATCCCCCGCCAGTACAGGGTACCCCGCCGGTTCGCGTGCGCACCCCCGCCAGTCCGTGCACCCCGCCGTCAGTGCCTCTCTGCCGCGCTGCCTCGGCGCTCGCGCACGTCTCGACGCTCGAGCCCGGCACCCCCGCCGGGGAGGGTACCCCCGCCGGTATGGCCCCCACGAACCCTATAAATAGGGGGGCATACCCCCATTGGCAAAGACGCCATTCGACGCTAGAGGCCGTTCGGACCTTCCCGTATGCCACTCGGACTAAAGAGCGCCATTCAGCCCAAGGACGCCCCCGTGCGCGAGCTTACATAGGCCGCACGTGTCGACACCCGTCGGTGCTCTGTCTTCGCGGTCGAGCCCTTCTGCGCTTGCCCGCACAGAGACGCTATAGGTGGTTATAAAATCCTTGTTGGCATGTCTAAGTCCTCCGGTGTCATAAAATGACACGCGTCGAGGTACTCATGACTTAAGTCCTCCGGTGTCATGAAACGACACACGTCGAGGCGTGTACTTAAGTCCTCCGATGTCATAAAACGACATACGTTGAGGCATATATATGTTTAAGTCCTCCGGTGTCATAAAACGACACACGTCGAGGCATGTTAACCTATGGAGGCACAAACACCCCACTGGTAACACAAATGTACTCATTATCATGTAAACGTCCGACAGAGGCATAAACGCCCTGTCGTCGATGTCCATGTATTTGACTTGTTACATACACGCTCAGTGGAGGTACAAAACCCCACTAAAGGCGCACATGTAAATGTAAACGTCATGTCATAAATATAAATGACATGAACATGCTTGAATAAAATTGTGGAAATTCATTTGTCATCTGCCTTTTCTTCTTTAAATTTCGGCATACGGTCTTTTAACAAACATTACGCATCCGAAGGTATTCGAGTGTTATACTCGATGTAAATGAAACATCGACTTCGGTCGGTGGGGAACGGTCCAGTACACGACCACTCCAATCGCCCTGAACGCGAGCGCACGCGGGAAATAAATTCGAGGGTATCAGGGTCCGCACCCAATACTCTTCATAAAATAATCTTTGTCTGTTTCTCGCAAACAGTCTGGCACGCCCAAACGCCAAAGATCCATCTCGAGGACGAGAGGGATGGATCGAAAAAAAGAAAAGAAAATTCCGCGTTCCAACAGGGATTGCTATGATACTCAAATAACATCTTTTTATGCATAAAGGGCACTAATCTAGTAAAGGACAAAATAAGTTGGGGGATCAAAAATGACATATAGAAAAGGAAGGGAAAAACATGCAACAAGGTCACTTAATCTTGGCTCAAAAGAGTCTGAGGATCTATCTGCTGCCTTTTCTTGCATTTCAAGCCATTTAGATTTTATTTTGATGCCTATTGCAGAAATTGCAGTAATCATGTGTTGATGGTTTATGCAGGATGGTAGCAAACCGATGATAATTTATAGGTGATGATATGATGAAGGAAATGGGACAAGATGTTTAGAATGTTTATGGTTTTAAAACCAGAATTTAGATGTGAGATATAATCATAAAAAAGGTATGAGAGAAATTTGATGTACAGGGGATGAAACATGCTTTATGCTGCAAATATAATGAATCAGAGAAAAAGCATGTGACAGGTCCAGAAATAGGGGGAAAGGCTTGACATTTAGAACGTATGCTGTATTTTTGGAGGACATCTAGTCCGTTAATAATGAAATTTCTGAAGTTTTTATGAATGTTTGACTTATTTGCAAGTTCACAACAAAATTTACTCGGGGGAGCGGCAAAATTAAAGCAGTTTAGCCAATGCCACTAAGCTAGGATTTTCGGAGGAAAATTGCTGCAAGTAATAGAAAATCTGAAAGCTTGTGAAAGAATCATGAATTTGTTATTGATCTTTGAATACATGTGGTTTACTTGTGATCATGGTTTGTCATGGCGGTGCGAATCGGCCCGATTCCCCCGAATCGGAGCGGATCAGGGGGGGGCCGACTTGTGATCCGCATGGATCCGATTCGCATGGATCTGCCACGATCCGCTCCCTGATTCGCCTCGATTCGTCTGATACCTCTTTAGACAGGGTTGTCAAGAGTCAGGGCTCAGGATCCTCTTCAGGCAGGGTTGTCAGGATCCCCTATTTACCTGAATATCATTTAAGTAAATGTTTCATTTACTTAATATATTACATGTAAATAAGAAGTACCCCCCATTTGAATCCAATAAAAATATCAAAAAATCATATATCTTATGAATAAAAAGTCAACTCTCCCATCGAAGAAGAAAATCACGATTTCGATGATTTTAGCGAAAATGCTAACTTTTTAATCTCTCATAATTGGTCTATCTAAAAATTTGATAATTCAAATAAACCATATGGAACACTAAAAATTCAAAGTCCGGTAAAAAAAGTCAAACGTGCATGTGACTTCTCCAAGGGAGCCGCTCTCCTACTGACAACACTTAGTCTGCTCGAGGCATCTTAAGATTGGTCAAACTTAAGATATCATCACTAAACTCATGAGATTTTTCACTTTCTAATTGAAAAGAAACTAGAAAGTGACAATTCTCATGAATTGAGTGATGATAGTTTAGGTTTGATCAAATCTTAAGAGGTCTCAAACAGACTAAGTACTGTCAGTAGGAGAGCGGCTCCCTTGGAGAAGTCACATGCACGTTTGACTTTTTTACCGGACTTTGGATTTTAGTGTTCCATATGATTTATTTGAATTATCAAATTTTTAGATAGACCAAATTATGAGAGATTAAAAAGTTAGCATTTCGCTAAAATCATCGAAATCGTGATTTTCTTCTTTGATAGGAGAGTTGACTTTTTATTGATAAGAGATATGATTTTTTTGATATTTTTATTAGATTCAAATGGGGGTACTTTCTTATTACATGTAATATCTTAAGTAAATGAAACAACAAATTATAACATTTACTTAAATGATATTCAGGTAAATAAGAGGATCATGGCAACCCTGTCTGAAGAGGATCCTGACAACCCTGCCTGACACACATACATAAAATAATATACATAATAATCATATGCGAATCGGACCCGATTCGCCTCGATTCTGGGCGAATCGGATCGCATCAGGGCGAATCCGATTCGCCCCGAATCGGCGCACCAGCAAACCATGCTTGTGATAAGCTGGAAAATCTTGAAAGTAGCTGTAATTTCCGTGAGTTTTCAAAAAATGCATATAGAAATGGGGAGAGTTGCAAAAATAACCTCCTTACATATGTAATTGCTGCATTGCCTCACTTGCTGTTAGACGCGGAAAATTCTCCCTTTCTTTCTTTGTTTTTTTTCTTTTATGCGGGCATGCCAGTCTGTATAACAGACAATTTCAGGTTCGCTTAATGCGGGAAATTTACATGTCCATTTATTGGACGGTTGCACCAATATCTGTGGGGATTCTCCACGGTATTTTTCCACGTATTTATTTTTAACAGGCGATTAGGGTTTTGTGTACTGTATCTTTCCCCACCGACGAAGTCAATGTTAATTTACATCGAGTCGAACTCGAATACCTTTGGTTCTCTGTCAAAGAACGCCATTTGTCTCTGTTATTGTGACAACAATGACCTTAATGAATGCCCTTTTATGGGTACACACTCTTACAAAGAAAATTGAAACTTTAATACTTGTACACATGTAATTTAAGTTACAATTGGTCTTTCAAGACCTGTACAAGTGGTCTTGATTATGTAATCGGGTCTTCATGATTACAGTCGGCCATGATCGGACGCTTCTGAATTTGCTTCTGCCACGATCAAACCGTTGGATTGGACTTCATCACAATAAGACTGTTGGATCGCCAAGATGATCACTGCCACTCCATTGTGTTTGCTTCATGGTCACCATCACCATTTGATTGTGACAGGACCTTTGAGTAGTCTTGCCAGGCTTGTGCATGTTTGTACCCTTTCTAGGTAGTTTTGCCATTTTTCGGTATCCCCAGTCTTTCTAATCATTTGTGAACTTTCGGGGGTACACCTGCCATTTCTTGGCTCTCTGGGGTTTTCCAATCATTTCTTGACCTCCTAGGACTTTTCAGTCATTTCTTGGCATTTCCAAGGATTCTTGCCATTTCTTGGCAATCCCAAGATTGGGGATGGCCAGCCATAAGTTGGGCCCAGAAAAACGCTCGCCGCTTCAGAGAAGTGACATGGGTTCCGCTCCACCCATGGATGGCAAAATCGGCCGACTCGGAGCGGAATCGGCCTCTAGCGACCCGACTTGGGGGGGGGGGGGGGGGGGGGGACACCCACCCACCCACGGGACTAGGGAATCGGGGGTGGATCGATCGAAATCGGGTGGAGTCGGTCCGACTCCGGCCGATCCACGCCGACTCCACTCGCTCCTGGCCGCTTCCACGGGAAGCGGGGCCATGTCGAATGGAGTCGGCCCTAGTCGGGCTGGATCTACGTGGACGGGGATCATGGAAGGCAGGATCGGAATCGGGATCGGGATCGACCAGGCTCGATCGATCCTGGATCGGATCGGATCGCAAGATCCCATGGATCCAAGGGAAGTCTGGCCGATCCGGATCGGCCAGTTTATAAAATGGTTTTTTTGGGGGAAAATCAGGAAATTCAGGAAAAAAATAGAAAAAAACAGCAAAAATGAGGGAAAATCTGATAATTGAAAGAACTAATATTTGCATAAAAAACCAATCATACATGCATTCATAATATATGAAACATAAGATTTTGTGTATTATTACTACTATAATAATACAAGAAAAGTATAAAATATTAAAGACTTGGTGTATTATTAACCTAAATACCATTTAAGTAAATGTTAAATTTGTAGTTTCATTTATTTAAGATATTACATGTAAATAAGGAAATATCCCCCATTTGAATCCAATAAAAATATTAAAAAAATTACATCTCTTACTAATAAAAAATCAACTCTCCCATCCAAGAAGAAAATCGCAATTTTGTGATTTTATCAAAGTAGCAACTTTCTAATCTCTCATAATTTGACATATTTAAAATTTTATAATTCAAATAAGTCTAATAAAATACTAAAAATCTAAAGTCCAACAAAAAAAATCAAACGTGCATATGACTTCTCCAAGAAGCCGCTCTCTTACTGACAGCACTAAGTCTACTTGAGACCTCTTAGGATTTGGTCAAACTAAGCTATCATCACCCAAACTCATGAGTGTCATGAGGTGGGTGATGGTAGCTCAATTTGACCAAATTCTAAGAGGTTTGGCTGATGATAACTTAAGTTTGACCAAATCCTGAGAGGTCTCAAGCAGACTAAGTGCTGTCAGTAGGAGAGTGGCTCCATTGAGAAGGTCACATGCACGTTTGACTTTTTTTACGGACTTTGAATTTTTAGTGTTCCATGTGGTTTATTTGAATTATCAAATTTTAGATAAACTAAATACGAGAGATTAGAAGTTAGCATTTCGCTAAAATCACAAATCGCGATTTTCTTCTTCGATGGAGAGTTGACTTTTTATTGGTAAGAGATATGATTTTTTTGATATTTATTAGATTCAAATGGGGGGTACTTCCTTTTTACATGTAATATCTTAAGTAAATGTAACATTTACTTAAATGATATTCAGGTAAATAAGGAGATCCTGACAACCCTGCCTGAAGAGGATCCTGAAGGTAGCCTGAGGGAATCGACCTGCATCAGTCTGGATCGACTGAATCGAGCCGGGATCGATCGATCCCGGTTCGACTCGAGCGATCCAACTCAGATCCTACTGAGTTGGGTCGATCCAGCCGGAAATGTGGGGTTTTGGGGGGCTTCAAGGGGGAATCGGTCCTTGGGGGGTCGATCCGATCCGGGATCGAGCGATTCTGGCTCGATCCGGCGATTCTTCCTTCCATGCCGTGGATCCCTCCTTAAAGAGGGATCGAGAGTCCGGGACTGCCGACAGAGAGCGTGCTGCGCTGATGCAGTCCCGAACTCCCCCCTCTCAGTTCCAGCCTCTCAGCCCCCTGCCCCCCCCCCCCGGAGGTCCCCTCCCTCGCCGCCGCTGCCAGAGCTCCGAGGAGGCTCTCCGCCGGCCACCACCGCCGCCGCTGCTGCACGCCGCCGCCGCCGTTGCTTCCTTCTTCCTCTCTCTTTCTGTTCTCTTCTCTCTCTTCCTTCTGTGCAAGGTGAGTTTTTTTAATTTTTTTTTAAAACTAAAAAAATAGGAAATGTTGATATGCTATAAGATCTATAGGTAAATAGCATTGATAAGATGTTTATGACGCTCATTCTCCAAAATCCCCAAATTGAACCCTAATTAGGGTTTAAAAATTAGGGATTTTGTGTCCATGAATGCTACTAATGTGCAATTTAGTGTTCAATACAATCATTTAGTTGATTAGAGTTATTTGTAGACTCAATTGCATTGCATGGTCCATTTTCCTCAAGCTCCCCAAATGACCTAATTAGGTTTAAAAATTAGAAATTTTGGTCATTAATATAATTATGTGCAATTGAGTGTCTAATGTAGTCATTTGAGTTGATTAGAGTTTGTTTGTAGATTCAATTACATTGCATGACCATTTTCCCCAATTCTCAAATTGAACCCTAATTAGGGTTTAAAAATTAGAGATTTGTGTAATTAACGTGCAATTCAATTGCATTCTTACACATGAATATGACACATCAAGAATATGAAGAGCAAGAGGTGGAGCAAGCCATTGATCCTGGTTGGGCTCATGGTACTCTCCTTGATGCACGACAGAAAAAAGTGAAATGTAATTGGTGTTCAAAGGAGATGTTTAGAGGCATATATCGCCTTAAATAACATATTGCTGGGATTTCAGGAAATGTATCAAAATGCCCATCATGTCTATTTGAAGTTAAGAATGAAATGAAAGCATATATGAAGGGGAAAAATTGAAAAAATATTGACAACTCAGTAGCAACAACACTTCAAGATGAGATTTCTGGGCGACAGATTTGTAGAGATTATAGTTTACCAATTAATGGGATGATGATGAAGATGATGATCCTGATCCAGAGTTCACTGCAGCTGCACGTGCTAGTCGACGTTCTTATGCGGAGGAAGATGATAGACGAAGGGGCTTGGGGACATCGGGGTCACATTTGTCTAGAGATGACTCTAGGAGATCTCTTCCTAGGAGCACATCAGTTCGTAGGGCTGCCGGTGCATTAGGGTGGGTGTGGAGGAGACTTTCAGATGTTCATGCTCCTACACAGGGTCCTATGGATACATATTTGTATAGATCAAGGTCTGTAAAGCAACCAGGAATCAAGCAGGCATTGCAAGGAGTGAAAGCCACTGCAAAGGCAGCAAAGGGAGCAATCAAAGGTATTGTGAAATGGTTTTTACATGCAGGTGTGCCGGCACATACGACAGAGAGCCCATATTTCCAGAGTATGTTGGATGCAATTGCAGAAGTTGGGCCTGGTCTTAAGGCTCCCACACGGAAGTACATTTATGGTGCTGGGCTTGATGAGGAGTATGATGAGTTGAAAGGATGGGTGAATGGCTTCAAAAATGTTTGGAAAGAACGTGGTTGCACCATTATGTGTGATGGTTGGACAAGAACCACAAGGAAATCTATGATTAATTTCTAGTTTATTACTGTGAGGGTACTATTTTTCTTAAATCTGTTGATGCCTCTAACAACATCAAGAATGCAGATTACTTGTTTAGACTAATGGATGAAGTTGTGGAGGAAGTGGGTGAAGAAATGTTGTACATGTTGTGACTGACAATGAAGCGAGCTACAAGGTTACTGGTAGATTGTTGATGAAAAAAAAGAACATCTCTATTGGGTTCCTTGTGCAGCACATTGTATTGATTTGATGATGGAGGACATAGGCAAAGATGCACATATTCATGGCCTCATTGATGATGCTCAATTGATCACTTCATTTATTTATAAGCACAATGATTTTGAATATGATGAGGCAATACACAGATAGACGAGATCTTCTTCGTGCTGGTCCCACTCGATTTGCATCAATTTTATTTCTTTGGAGAGTCTCATGAAATATAGGCATCAATTGGCCAATGATTAATTCTGAGCAATTTTTGCAACATGTAAACACTCTTAGGGCTGAAAGTAAAGATGTTGCTCTCCAAGTACAAGATTTGATTAGCAATGCACGATTTTAGGAGAGGATTTCCTACTACCTCAAAGTAATAGAGCCTCTAGTACTTATTCTTAGAATGGTTGATGATGATGATAAAAATGATATGGGATATTTGTACGAGGCAATGGATAGAGCAAAGGAAAATTGAGGGAAAGGAATCCAAAGTATACAGAAAATGGTGGGCCATCATAGACAAGAGATGGGAAATGACTCTCCACCATGATCTTCATGCTGCAGGTAATTTATTGAATCTAATTAATCTTGAATTTTATCATACCATGCTGAAAATTCTTATCATATGCTGGGTATTTTTTCAACCCTAGATTTCAATACAAGATAATGTGCATAATGATGGAGAAGTGATGAGAGGCACCATGACTGTCATCACTCGCCTTGCAAGGACAATGAATGAGAGATTAGATGCAATGACAGAGGTAGGATAGAATGTTTTCTTTTGCATATGTATGCATGTTTCATTTTGCAAGGGTCATTTGACATATGTTATATCTTCCATTGTAGGTGGAGAGGTATAGGATGAAACTTGGGATATATGGAGGATATGACATGAGATGTGCAGCTCAAAGACTCACTCCAGGTTATTTACATGAGAATTGTTTACAAAAAATCGTAAATTTATCACATTTAGGAATTCACCATTATAAAATTGAATGTTCACTCTTTTTATTGCAACAGTTGAATGGTGGATTCAAGTAAATTACCAGCAAGATGGCACAAATCCTTTAACGTATGTTGCAGTGAGAGTGTAAGTCAAACCACTTCTTCTAGCCAATGTGAAAGAAATTAGAGTACATTCAGCCTCATTCATATGAAATCCGCATAGGCTGAGTGTGGATAGGCTACAGAAGTTGGTTTATTGCCACTATAATATGTTTAAGGGTGAAGCAAAAAGAAGAAAGGCAAAAGTTGCAAAGGCAGGGATTTATGCAGCTAGCTGGTAGACCATTTGAGGAGGTAGTTCCTGAGATAGATGTGGATGAATTGCTAAATGAAGAACACCCTTTACATGCTTGGGTGGAGACGAGAGCTGAGGGAGAGATACCTGAGCTTCATCCTAATAATCGCCTGGTTCAGGCATGTGCAGAAGATGTTGAATTAGAAGAACATGTACCTAGATATGCGTCTGTTCCTGAGAGACGTCAAAGGCTCGGATTAAGAAGATCTGCCACTGTACAGGATACTGGACTTTCTTGATCTCAGCCAGAATTCAGAAGATCTACCTCTCAATTGGACCCTAAAAGAAAGAAAGACAAAGGCAAGAAAAAATCTAAGTCCAACAAGGAAAGAAGAACAGAAGAACCAAGAAGAAAAATCACAAGAAGGTGTAGAGGACTCTCCTGAGGAGAGTCAGGAGACACATATTGGGGAGCCATTTTCTGAGGCTCCACCCCTACCAACTCACTTGACTAGATTATATGAGGCAAAGCAAAAGCATTATCAACGTCGAAAAAAGATGCTAAGAAAGGAAAAACAATTGGGAGTGATGACTTCACTCAATTTCCTGATGATGATGATGGTGATAATGATGATGGTACTGCTGCAGGTACTAGAGCCACAAGAGGTTATGGGCTGGGGGTATCCTTTCAGGATATGAGGATTATTCAGTACCACCCCATTAATAACAAGGAAGCCAAGGGGAAGCACAAGAACAACATAGGGCATGGATGGCATAGTCGGGTCGGGGTGCTGGGTCGGACCCAGCCGACCCCGACCCGAGTCTGGTCAGATCAGAGGATCCGCCCGACTCCATTGGAGTCTGGCCGATCCAGGATCGGCCAGCTTAAAAAATGATAAAAAATGAGGAAACATCATAGAAAAATCAGGAAAAATCACAGAAATATCAGGAAAAAATATTTAAAAACATATAATAATAGAACATTTTGGGTATATCTATAGTCTAGTTGTACATATGTTCATATTACAATACAGAGAAGTAAATATTATATTTGTAGTTTTATTTACTTAAGATATTACATGTAAATAAGGAAGTACCCCCCATTTGAATCCAATAAAAATATCAAAAAAAGCATATCTCTTACCAATAAAAAGTCAACTCTTCCATCAAAGAAGAAAATGCGATTTCGGTGATTTTAGCGAAATGCTAACTTTCTAATCTCTCATAATTTGGTCTATGTAAAATTGATAATTCAAATAAACCATATGGAACACTAAAAATTCAAAGTCTGGTAAAAAAAGTCAAACGTGCATGACTTCTCCAGGGGAGCCACTCTCCTACTGACAGCACTTAGTCTGCTTGAGACCTCTCAGGATTTGGTCAAACCTAAACTATCATCACTCAAAGTCATGAGAATTGTCACTTTCTAGTTTCTTTTCAATTAAAAAGTGAAAAATCTCACGAGTTTAGGTGATGATAGCTTAGATTTGACCAAATCCTGAGAGGTCTCAAGCAGACTAAGTGATGTCAGTAGGAGAGTGGCTCCTTTGTAGAAGTCATATGCACGTTTGACTTTTTTTACCGGACTTTGGATAGTGTTCCATATGGTTTATTTGAATTATCAAATTTTACATAGGCCAAATTATGAGAGATTAGAAAGTTAGCATTTCGCTAAAATCACCGAAATCGCGATTTTCTTCTTCTATGGGAGAGTTGACTTTTTATTAGTAAAAGATATGATTTTTTTATATTTTTATTGGATTCAAATGGGGGGGAGGGGTACTTCCTGATTTACATGTAATATCTTAAGTAAATGAAACTACAAATATAACATAAATGATGTTCAGGTAAGTGAAGGGGATCAGACGTACTTAAGGTAAGCTGAGGGAATCGGCCAACATCAGATGGAGTCTCGGCCCGACTCCAGCCGATCCGGTCGATCCACCCCGATTCCACCTTATACCGTGGGTGGGTCGTTGTTCCCCTCCCCCCAAATCGGGTCGCCATGGTCGATTCTGCTCCGAGTCGGCCGATTTTGCCATCCATGACATGGGGGATATGAATGCCAACAAAGGCAAGCAGGGCATGATTGGGGATATGGGCCTTCTTATCCACCCTTTTTTAGTCCCCCAAAATTGTCATATTCAGATATCAGCTCTAGTAGTGGGACAAGTTACTTGGGCAATATTCAAACTACTGGGTATGGTAGTTTCTTCACTCCAGGACAATCAGGAGAAAGTTCAAGCCAACAAGTAACGACACCTCGAGGCATCCAAAGAGGATTCCAAGACATTGCCAATTCTTTGTTTTATGGATGGCAAAGTCGGCCGATCCGGGTCGGAATCAGCCTATGGCGACCCGATTTTGATTTTTTTTTTTTTTTTTTTTTGGGGGGGGGGGGGGGGGGGTAGAAACGACGACCCACCCACTATGTAAGGTGGGATCAGGGTGGAACGAGCATAAACAGATGGAATCAGACTGGATCGGGCCGATCCAGTCCGACTCCATCCGATTCCATCTACTTTAGCTCGATTCTCTCAGCTTACCTTAGCCACGTGTGAACCCGTCCACTTACCTTATTTACCTGAACCAAGGTTTGGCGCATCCCCGATTCGGACCGGATCGGGTTTTTCCTAATCCGATCCGATTCGGGCGGATCGAACCGATTCGGTTCGATCCGCTTGGATTCGGCCAGAACCCTTATTTATGACCCATTTTATGGCCGATTCCCTTGAATCTGGCCTTTTTTTGAATGATTGTGTGGTTTAGGCCTCTTGTACATATGTTTCATCATATTCCATGAGATTTATATCATGTAATTGGTATAAAAACATTTATTTTCAATGAAATAAAGCATTAGAAGAGTGAAAACAAATTGAAACTCATTAATTGAAAGATATTTACATTGCACAAAGTCAATACAACTATCAAACTCTAAATTCCAATAAAAATACAATGACTTACTCTAATATCCCCAATGCCCTTGTTGATATGGATCATATGCATTCCATTGGGATTGGCTAGGCATGGATTCGGACTCATCTGACTCTGAGGGGAGCTCCCCAATAAGATGATGACCTTTCGTTCTTGACACAAAACCACGAAACTCATCCCATGTCATCATGGTATGGTATCTCTGCCGAAACTGACTGAGATAATGGTCCCACACTTGACAGCCGGGACGGACTACCCCCAGTTGTGCCATCTGTACATCCTCCTCAGGAACAAAAACTTGGACTGGAATAGGAATAGAATATGCAGGAGGAGGATGCATATATGGAGATGGACCAAGGTAGCCTGTTGTGGCAGTGTACCCACTGTACGGTCCGTACCCACTAGAGTAGTCTGTGCTAGTGGATTCGGGGTGATAGCTATGGCCGCCATAGGATCCGACAGACTCTTGTGTACTCATCCTCTCAAAGTCTGATATCATAGTGTCATAGCTATGGGAATCCACTGGTGACCTCTTGCTTGACTGCCAGGTCTAAACTTCTGCCTTCTATTGTACCGCATTGGGGCACCATGACTACTATCTTGTGTTGCACCCCCATAAATTGCTCCTCTGTGAATGCCATGCCACCTCCTCCTCCCTCACCACCCTCACCTCCTCCTCCGCCCTGACCATCGTTACCACCTCCACCTCCACCGTTACCACCACCGTCACCACCAGCATCTGAAGAACCACCTGCAAAGGCAATATCATTTGAACATTAGTTAGAACAAATACAAAATTACAAATACATTTTGAGGTAATTTTTAATACAAAATGATGGCCTACCAGTAGTCATCGAATCATGGGAGGCGCTATTGGGCAATCGGGGTGAATCCAATGGAGACGGTGTCTCATCATCTGCATTTGGATCCAAAGTCTCTGCATCGGCAATGTCAAGTGGATCTTCAACAACTACACCACTTTCTTGCCTTTCTTGGATCCCCAACCAGAAAACCAACCCTTCTTTTTTTGTGCTGGGACGGGAGGTGGCTCTCGTATAACAACTCCTTTACTTGGCCGGGACTCTGTTGCACCAGTTTTTTTCTGCGGGATTCTGTTGCTATTTGCTTCCCTTTTGCCAATTGAGATGATGTGGGAGCCCTTGTAGATTGTGAGGGAGGCGCATCCTGGGTAGATAAGCCTCTCCTTCTAGATTGTGTGCGGGGGAGGCCTTCCATCAACCTATCAAAATCATCATCATCATCATTACCTCCTCCTCTACCTGCAATAACCCCCAACATTATACATTAGGAAGTTAGCATAAATGCAACTGATAAAACATGTAAGATGAAAGAAGAAAGAAATGACTCTCCCACCTGCAGTACGCGTCACATGCTCTACTTGTATGTCCGCAAGAAGATCCACCTCAGCCTCTGGATCCATCTCATAACGAGGGGAATATGGCTGTCCCACATTCCACGATCTCCCTCCTCCTCTGCTGTTGCTTCTGCTACTGCCCTTGCCAAAAGGTGTTAGGGCGAGGTGGATCTTCAGGGTCGTCTGCCTCCTCATCTAACTCATACTCCCCTCGCTCTGTTGTTGCTCGTGCAACCCATGCAACCATTGGGTCTTCTTCATCTCGTAGAAATCCAAAATCAATTGGATCATACTCTACGTCCCCACGCTTCTTTGGATCTTCTGTAAGATGTTTGACCCTCAGCCTCATATTATAGTGGACGTACACCAATTGGTCCAAACGCCTATATGAGAGACGATTCCGCACTTTGGTGTGTATCAATGCAAATGTACTCCAGTTCCTCTCACATCCACTAGATGAGGAAGTCTGCGATAAGACCTTCACTGCAATTTTCCTCAATGTTGGCGCGGAATGCCCAAAGTTGAACCACCAATCAGCTGCATCCAAATTCAATTATCTCAATCAGATGTCAACCATCAAGTTGCAATGATAAAAAATGTAAATGGGAAGCATATTACCGCCGTCTACACGCTCCCGACCAGCAATGGCAGATGGCTCAGCAAAGGTCCCAGTGGCTTCCCGAAAACGCTTCATCTGCATTTAATAAATTTATCATCAACTCCTATGAACTTCAAGTATTTGATTGGACTTTGGATGGAAGTTGATAATCCTATACTTGCCTCATCAATGGCATCTGCCGCTAGCACAGGACTTGTTGACAATCTCTCAACCACCCTTGCAAAGGCAGCCGTCAATTCATCATCATATGCTAGCTCGTGTGCGTAATGGTATGCAGGGTGGAGATAGTATGCTGCAATTGAATAAAATACCATCATCAATACAATAAAGAGTAGTTTATTACAGAAATATGATTTATTTCTTACCGCCATATGGAGATCTCTACTCATCTGCCGGTCCCATCTATCGTCAACAACATCCAAAACCAAGTGTGCATGCCGAGGTGAGACTTCACGGATCTTTTTCCTCGCGGCTTCAAGCTTTGCATATACCAATCCTATAGATGGTCTCCTATCCCCATCCACCACCCTCAACACCTCATATAGAGGTTCAATGATCTGTACCAGCTTGAAGACCCGATCCCAAAAATTGGAGCTGTTGACGATGCCTTCCACCTCCTTTCCATCAGATGTACTAGCAAAGTTACTCTGCAACCATTTATCACCCCTGAACATGCGTTTCAATCCATCCTTGTGCTTCAGTAGACTCTGTAGTGCCACAAAATTTGTTGCAAAGCGGGTGACACCGGCCTCAACAACTCTCCACCAGTGGACTCTCTCATCCACGCCAACCAGATGATGATTGTAGATGAAACGTGTTATCTTCTGTCCTGCATCCACCACCATTTTCACAGGTTGCAGTGTCCCAATTCTTTAAGCATTAAATCAACACAGTGGGCAGCACATGGGGTCCAGTATAGATGAGGATAGATATTCATCAACTCCTCCCCTGCTTTCTTGTACGCAGCTCCATTATCCGTGACCACCTGCACAATATATTGCTCCCCAATCTCCTGAACCACCTCTCGCATCAAACCCAAAATGTATTCATAGTTGTGTACATCTATCGGATGCGTCAACTGATTTGTGATAGAAGACTTGTCTATCACAATACACTAGGAAGTTGATGAGGCTGCTCCTGGTGATGCCCGACCAACCATCACACATGATGGTGACACCATACTTCTCCCATTTCTTCTTAAATCCGTCTATGTAAGACTTTATCTCATCAACTTCCTCCTGCAGATATTTCCCTGCCAAGTCCCTAGCTGTAGGAGGCTGCACATGTAGGCCTCCACGTTGAACCTCCTGTATTGCAGTTTTATAATAGGGACTGTTCGCTGCATTAAATGGTAACCCTGTATGGTGTCACCACTTTGCAATTGCTCTCCCCACCTTGTATTTCGGCCCCTGCTGGTTGTATGAATCATCAATCCTAGTCTGCTTGCCATGCTCCCTAGGATACACATAAGGGTCCACATCCTCAATTTGCACACCTGTGGGTCTCTTGCTATGCCTGCCTTCTTCTGGTACTTGTGTGGGAGGGGGTCGAGTGAAATAATCTCCCACATTTGAAAATCGACGGGAGCCACTGCCACCTACCTACCGCTGAGCCCTGCCACTGCCACTCCACTGCCAACCTCATGCTGAGCTCCATGAAAACTCATTCTGTGCCCTGCCCTTTGATCAGCTTCCCATGCCTCAGCCCTGCTATGTGCTCTGGCTAGCCTTTCCTGCACATCAGGATCAGGAACATATTCTGCATACATTTGAACTTCATCATCATCATCTTCATCTCTTTGCCTTCCTGATATAATCCTCTCTGCTATCTCCTTATCTGCCTTCTTTCTTGCTGTCTCAGTTCGAACTTGCTTAATGTGTTCTCATAGCCTTCTTGACTTCTTTTGGCACCGATTTACACCCCTGCACGTCATGGTACCCTGCTAGTCGACCACCAGCAAGGTGCTTCTTCAAACGGGAGACCCCACCTCCTTGTCCCACAAAACCACAATAATTGCACTTAAAGTTGTGCCTATTCTCCAACATGATGCCATGCTGCCACCCAATATCATCAGAACCTCTTTTCGGTGCCATCTACAATGACAAAAAATAAATAATAAATAACAGTAAATTAAATTAAATTTCAGAATTTGAACACTAAAAGAAAGTATTCTTACTTCTTAATTGTTATATGATATTTTTTTAATATACATGAACACATGATCACAGAAATCCATTCACACATGCATATATATTTTCTGTATTTCACATTTTATTACATTTTATTTTAAAATACTTCTTATTAATGTAAGAATATAAATTAATTATTGCTCAACTTCTTATGTAATCAACTTCTAATCATGATGTACAAGTTATACAACACATTTCTATCAATTTTTAGTTGTTTACACTTTTTAAGATTTTTAAAATTATTATTCAAATTTTAATATAATTATTATTATTTATGAATATTAATTAATTACCTAAACTTCTTATAGAATCAAGTTCTAACCATGATATAGAACTTATAGAACACCTTCCTATCATTTTTTGATTGTTCAAATTTTTTTAAGATTTTTTAAATTATTTTTCAGAAAATCATATTTTAGGGAAAATCATCAAATCTACATGAAAACCTTGTAGATCTTGATGAGAAATGGTTGCAAGTGAACACCAATCCCTTGCAACATCATTTCCTAACAAGATCTAACCCATACACCAAGAAAAGAACAGAAAAATGAAGAAATAAGGTTGCTTACCTTGAAAGCCCTGTAGAACCTTCAAAACTTGAAGAACGAGACTTCAAAGCTTCCAAATCCACCTCCAAATGGACACAAATTCACTTAGGAAGCCTCCTCCTGTGGATTTGCACCTAAATCTAGGATTTTCTCTTCAAAAACCTGCAAACGGGGGGACAAAGGGGCTTGCGGTTTCCTGCGCTGCGAATGGGACTGTTGAGTCCCGATGCGCAGCGCATCGCCGACACCCTTAAAGGGTGTCGGGAGGATCGCGCCCGATGCGACAGTGCCGGGCCGGATCGCATCGCATCAGGCTCGATCCGCCTGCTAAGAAGGGATCTGGCGTATCGGGCGAGCCGCGCATCGGATCCTCCCTGATCCGATGCGATTCGGGGGGGTCGGCCCGGCACGCCAAACCTTGACCTGACCATCATTTAAGTAAATGTTATATTTGTAGTTTCATTCATGGTTCAAAAACTCGGTCGTTCGGGATCGGATCGGCCGAGTCGGCTCGGTTTTGGGCCTCCCGATCCGAGCCGGGGTAACCTAGCCGGTCCTTGCACGCGATCGGACCCGCTCGGCTGGGCTCGGCCGGCTCGCCGAGCCCGGCCCGATCCGGGCCGATCCGGTTCAACCTTGTCATGGGCTGAGTCCAGGCCAATCCCAGGCTGAGTTCAGGCCGAGTCCACTGCGATTTCAGGCCTTATTTACCTGAATATCATTTAAGTAAATGTTCGTTTACTTAAGATATTACATGTAAATAAGGAAGTACCCCCCATTTGAATCCAATAAAAATATCAAAAAAATCATATCTCTTACCAATAAAAAGTCAACTCTTCCACCGAAGAAGAAAATTGCAATTTCGTTGATTTTAGCGAAATGCTAACTTTCTAATCTCTCATAATTTAGCCTATCTAAAAATTTGATAATTCAATAAACCATATGGAACACTAAAAATCCAAAGTCCGGTAAAAAAAGTCAACGTGCATATGACTTCTCCAAGGGAGCCACTCTCCTACTGACAACACTTAGTCTGCTTGAGACCTCTCAGGATTTGGTCAAACCTAAGCTATCATCATCTAAACTCATGAGATTTTTCACTTTTTAATTGAAAAGAAATTAGAAAGTGACAATTCTCATGACTTTGAGTGATGATAGTTTAAGTTTGACCAAATTCTGAGAGGTCTCAAGCAGACTAAGTGTTGTCAGTAGGAGAGTGGCTCCCTTGGAGAAGTCATATGCACGTTTGACTTTTTTTACTGGACTTTGATTTTTAGTGTTCCATATGGTTTTTGAATTATCAAATTTTTAGATAGGCTAAATTATGAAAGATTAGAAAGTTAGCATTTCGCTAAAATCAACGAAATCATGATTTTCTTCTTCGGTGGGAGAGTTGACTTTTTATTGGTAAGAGATATGATTTTTTTGATATTTTTATTGGATTCAAATGGGGGGTACTTCCTTATTTACATGTAATATCTCAAGTAAATGAAAGTTTTATTTACTTAAATGATATTCAGGTAAATAAGGCCTGAACTCAGCCTGTATAAGATATACACCTGTATAATGGGCCAATCCAGCCACCCCTGCCTCAGTCGGGCTCGGCCCGGCTCGGCCGAGCCGGGGTCGGGATCGCCGGGTCGGATCGGTTTTAGGCCGACCGATCCGATCCCGATCCCCGGGTTTTTGAACCTTGGTTTCATTTACTTAAGATATTACACATAAATAAGGAAGTTCCCCCCATTTGAATCCAATAAAAATATCAGAAAAATCATATCTCTTACAAATAAAAAGTCAACTCTCTCATCTAAGAAGAAAATCGTGATTTCGGTGGTTCCATCAAAATAACGACTTTCTAATCTATCATAATTTAGCATATCTAAAAATTTCATAATTCAAATAAACCCAATAGAATACTAAAAATCTAAAGTCCGGTAAAAAAAGTCAAAAGTGCATATGACTTCTCCAAGGGAGCCACTCTCCTACTGACAACACTTAGTCTGCTTGAGGCATCTCAGGATTTGGTCAAACTTAAGCTATCATCACCTAAACTCATGAGATTTTTTACTTTCTAATTGAAAAGAAATTAGAAAATGACAATTCTCATGAGTTTGAGTAATGATAGTTTAGATTTGACCAAATCCTGAGAGGTCTCAAGCAGACTAAGTACTGTCAGTAGGAGAGTGGCTCCTTAGGAGAAGTCATATGTACGTTTGACTTTTTTTACCGAACTTTAGATTTTTAGTATTCTATTGGGTTCATTTGAATTATGAAATTTTTATTTATGTCAAATTATGAAAGATTAGAAAGTTGCTATTTTGATGGAACCATCGAAATCATGATTTTCTTCTTGGATGGAGAGTTGTCTTTTTATTTGTAAGAGATATGATTTTTATGATATTTTTATTGGATTCAAATGGGGGGTACTTCCTTATTTACATGTAATATCTTAAGTAAATGAAATCATTTACTTAAATGATATTCAGGTAAATAAGGTATCATAATTATCATTGTTCTGTATTGTAATATGAACATATGTGCAACTAGACTATGGATATACCTAAAATGTTATATTATTATATGTTTTTAAAGGATTTTTCCGTGATTTTTTCTCATTTTTTTACAATTGTTTATCATTTTTTAACCTGTCTGACCCAGTACCCCGACCCGACTATGCCATCCATGTTTTGTTTGGCTTTGGATAATATATACCCATTATGGAGGACATGAGTATGGGCCACCTGTTCAGTCTCATGAGGTAGAGGATGAGGGTTCAGAAATGTCAAATTGAGAAGGTATTTTTATTTATTTCATGTTATCAGCTTGTACATATATCTATTTTTCCAATGTATGAACATAATCATTATGTCTTTTATCATTGTTATTGTTCTTTATGATACATGAACATGATAAGATTTGAATTTCATTGTGTTTGTGTTCAATGAATGTTGTACGTGTTTTCATAATTTTTTGCAATTTTTACTGATTTTTCAGAATTTTTTTTTTCTGATTTCCCCTGATTTTTCCTCATTTTTTTTACAATTGTTTAACATTTTTTAACCTGACCGATCCTGGATCGGCCAGACTCCATTAGAGTCAGGCAGATCCGTAGATCCGCAGATCCGACTCTACTCAGGTCTGGATCGGCTGGGTCCGACCCAGCCACCCTACCCGACTATGCCATCCATGGCTCCACCGAGCCATGCAAACAACATGAGCCATATGATTTCCTACCTTTAAGGGGACTTTTCTGCCACTTCTTGCTTTTGAGGAGTTTTCTACAGTTTCTTGCCCTTCAAGGACTTTTCCCTAGTTCTCCCCCCTTTGAAAGATTTTGCTACAATTCCTTGCCCTTCTTGGGACTTCTGCAGCTCTTCCATATCAAGGTACTTCTACAAGTATCGGTCGCCATGATTAGAGAACTGAAAACTTGGCCAACGTTATCTTTTGAAGAAGAAACCCGAAAGAGACTTGGACAACATTATATCCATGATTGTTCAAGAACTCTTTGCCATTTTCTGACACTTCTAGGCACTCTTGTCATTTCTAGGCCTTTTCAGACCTTTCTGCCATCAGTTGACATCCTCAGGTTCTTTCCATCATTTATTGACTTCTCCTAGCAGTTCTGGGTATTTTCGTCATTAATTGACTTCCCTGGATGCTTCTGTCATTTCCTGGCATCCGCTAACATCTTTGCCATTTCTTGGCTTTCTCAGATATTCTTGGCTTTCTCGGACAGCTTTTGCCATTTCTTGGCCTTCTCGGACAACTTCTGCCATTTCTTGGTCTTTCTGAGCGGTCTCGAATATTTCTATCATTTGTTGACTTCCATGGGTGTTATTGCCATTTCTTGGCATTCCTGAGTGCTTGGTCATTTATTGACTTCCTCAGGTGTCTTCAGCATTTTTTGGCATATCAAAATTTCCGTCATTTATTGACTTCTCCGAGCATCTTTAGCAAGTGGGATCATCCAAACCCAACCCAGAAGAGCGCACGTCGCTTCAGAGAAATGACGCGGGTACTGTTTCAACGGGTCGTGCCAACGGTATTCCCGCTTTGAGCTTGCCAGGGGCTTCGTGCCATCTTCTGGACTGACCAAGGGCTTCCATGCAGCTTCGAATTCCGTGGGGGTTTATATGTAATTTTCCCCTAAATCGGAGTATTTCTGCCATTTGTTGGACAGTAGGAGTATTTCTGCAATTTTCCCCACAACCAGGATATTTCTGCAATTTTTTCTTGAACAGAGGGTTCTTCTGCAAGTTCTCCTTGAAGAGGGGTTCTTCTGCAGTTTCTGCACCTTTTAAGGGTCTTTCTGCAATTTCCTAGACAGCAAAGGGACCTCCTTTCAATTTTGCACTCTTCGGAGACTTTTTGCAATTTCCAACCCTTCAGAGACATTCTGCACTTTTTTCCCACAAATTGGGATATTTCTGCAATTTTACACTCTTCAGGGGTTTTTCTGTAATTTTCCAATCCCGGAGTTATTTCTGCAATTTTCTGACTTCTTGGGTATTTTTGCAATTTGTGGAGCCCCTCCGAGATGGAGAAGTCCCCAAGAGAGCAAAGGCCCCAAGGCTTCCAAGATGGCTAAAAGAGGAGCCTCCAATGGTAAGACCCCCTTCCCTTTTATAGAGATGGGTAGGGGCATAGGAGGGACCGTCAGTGGGTGTTGACACGGGGGAAAAAAAAATTTCCTCCTATAAAATATCGTGGAGGATTGCGTTCATTCGTTTTATTTGGCGTATGTATTTATTGTTTTTATATTTGATATTTGTGGGGGCGTGCCAGCCTGTCTAACAGACAAAAAGAGTCCGCGCGATGCGGAAGAAGAATTTTGGTGTCGGGGAAAGGACAGCTATGGTGTCCGTGGAACGGACGGGTATGGTGTCTGTGGAACGGAGGGTTTGTCCGCGAACGGACGGGTGTGTCCGCGAACGGACGGGTGCGTCCGCGAACGGACGGGTGTGTCCGCGAACGGACGGGTGCGCCGTTTTTTATCTGAACTTCTTGAGTTCCATGTCTATTCTCATCAGGTGATTAGGGTAGCATGTGCTGGACCTCTGTCTCCATCGATCGGAATCGATGTTACATTTACATCGAGTTAGGACACTTGGTATTATTTGATACCGGTCTAAACCGAATACCATTTCATAGTAAAAGGACGAGAAAAATAGCATGCTTTTCTTGAAAAATCCTGATTATGACATGTTTTCCTTTCTTTTGATTGTTTGAAATGCTTTTGTTTTGGATATTTTATTTTGAAATGACTGCCTTTTTGGGAGTCCAAAGTTTGATTTTGAAAAAGGGGAGCGGGTATATACCCGTGGACCGATTTGAGGTCTTTTTTTCTCCTTTTTGCAAAAGGTTGGTTATGGGTTTCATTTGGGAAAACATGGAGATTATTATGTGAATGGGGGTATACCAGAAGATTTTGATTCTGAACTTGGGGGTGTTATAACCCAGAGCAACACTTCCATATTAGAAGGATGATTGTGCAATTTTTATATGAGGTTCTTTTGCAATGCCATTTTGAGCAGAGTCCGAGTTTGAGGTAGAGTTCTTTTCTCCTCATTTCGTACTTGTGCGGGTCCAATTTCCGGAGATCATATGGATGTATCTCCACGGAAGTCCTTGTCCATTCGTGATTTTTGTCCGAAGTCCATTTCCACGGGTATATTCCTCGTGGAGGTGCATATGTGCTCCCATTTAGGGTATCTGAGCACGGTTCATGTCCCACTTCCCTTTTCTTTGGATGTGTGTATATTATCACAATCCCTCTTCTTTTTTTATTTTATTTTTTGAATATGTGAATATGTCTTGGTGAGTCCCTGCTTAGGCAGGGTGTCCTTGTAGAGATATTTTCATATTGGCATATGTTTATATCCATGTATTCTCGAGAAAACTTTACCCGGAGGGACTTTGCCTTAAAGAGATATATGTGTATAAACACAATTTGCACTTTGTAAATATATTCTCAAATGGTATCTCCCTTGAGCAGAGTATCCGATAAGAAGGAGCCCCCGTATGAACGGAGTCTCCCCTTTTTTTGAGAAACATATACAAACGGGGCATATTTGTGATTATATAGATATATTCTCGGCAGAGAGTCTATTTGGGCAGAGATTCCACTAAGAAATACATTATATAAACATGAAGTTTGTGATTATACGGATATGAATTTAGAGGGAACTTTGTCCGGGCAAGATTCCTCCTAAGAGACATGCGTATAGGCACAAATTTGTGATTTTATGGATATGTTCTTAGGGGAGTCTCCATTTGGGCAGAGTTTCCTCTAAGAAACATATACATAAGAACATAAATTTGTGAATATACGAATATGTTCTCGGACAGAACCTCCGCTTGGGCAGAGTTTCCTCTAAGAAACATATACATATAACACGAGTTTGTATTTACATGGATACGTCCCTGAGAGAGAGATTTTGCCGGGTGAGATTCTCCCTAAGGAACATATTTGTATAATTACAAATTTGTGATCTTTATATATGTGTTCATGGACGGAACCTCCGCTTGGGCAGAGTTTCGTCTTAAGAAACATATATATAAGAACAAATTTGCGAATATACGAATATGTCCTTGGGCAGAACCTCCGCTTGGGCAGAGTCTCTCAAGAAAACATATACATATAAGCACAAAATCCACCATCCCAGAGACTCGCTCGATGGGCGGGGAGAACATGGGTATTTAAATACCATGTGTCCATAGAGACTCGCTCGATATGGACGGCATTTAAACCCGGGATATCACCCCACAGAGACTCGCTCGATGTGGGGGATGGAGATTAAGAAGGAATGCTGATGACGATTACGCCGACCGCTCTCCTCTCCGCGCCTGGCCTATCGGGCTAAAGAAGGGGATTTGTACCTTCACACACCGGACGGGAGGGATTTGAGAATGAGAGAGGGAATGAGCAAATGCTCTTTTCTATTTTCCTGGGATTTTCCAACAGGGCTTCGCCGGAGCAAATTTTCCACCCTTTCCTTTGGAATAGGGGGGTATTTATAGGGGATGAACCCTTACATGCGTGGGAGAGGAGAGAGAGGGTGCCCCAACCGATGGTGACCTCATGATGAGGTCACCATCGGTTAGACCCCTAACCGATGGTGACCTCATTCTTAGGTCACCATCGGTTAGCCCCTTAACGATGGTGACCTCATGTTGAGGTCACCATCGGTTAGGGGGAGACCCCCCTTAACCGATGGTGACCTCATTGTGAGGTCACCATCGGTTAGGGGGTCCTAACCGATGGAAAGAGAGGGAAGAGGGGGGGATTTTGTCTATAAATACCCCCCCTACACCCTCATTTCCAGGACTTGTTGGAGCCCGGAGGTGCTGCTGAAGTCCTGCTTGTTTCTTGGAGTTTCGCCCGACTTCTCGGAGTTCTGCCCGATCGGAGGGTGCCTTTGCAAGCCTCGGAGTTCTTCCTCGAGCTTGTTCTTTGTGCTTGTTCTTTGTATTCGGTCTATAGACCTTGTGCTGCCGGAGGTGCTGCTGGAGTCCGGCTCCGTTTCCTTGGTGCTTCGCCCCAACTTCTCGGAGTTCTGCCCGATCAGAGGGTGCCTTTGCAAGCCTCGGAGTTCTTCCTCGAGCTTGTTCTTTGTACTTGTCCTTCGTACTCGGTCTATAGACCTTGTGCTGCCGGATTTTTCCGTGCTTCGTACTTTGGACGGAGACATGTTCTCCTTGTACTTTCATTTTAACCGGGACTCCGGGCACCATTTTAAGGGCCGGAACTCCCCTGCTGAATTTTGGGGAAGGATCCCGCTAATAAGTTTGTAACTTAAATAACCTTGGGGTCATTTTAAATCACAACTTTTTGGCCTCTGAGCAGGCTGCTGATAATGTATTGTAACCAGGCCTGCTGATAACCAACATTTAATCTTCGTGGCCCAACGGCCCCTTTCATCATGTCCACGACTCGAACCGTCGTCCGCCAAAATAGGCTTCAACTAGGCTAGTCGCCGGACCATCATCTGATGGATTTTGTAATTTCCGCTGAAATAAACGTGTCACACTTTTGCCGTTCAACAAATGCCCCCCACGGGACACGTGTCGGAACTGAAAGTGACGACACGCGACCCGTGTAAATCCTTGCTTTGCATTCCGGAGCATTTTTGTAGTGCTTTTGTTCCCGGATTTCTGCTCAGCTGGATTTAGTGTCTTTTCTTCTTCTGATTTCCTTTTTGTTTACCTGTGGTTTCCCAGGCTTTCATCATGCCTTTCAAGAAAAATTACTTGGCCCGGGACAACCACAGCCAGAAGACCCGTGACGGGGTTGTTCCGAAAGGAATTATGATGCCTGCCCTGGCGAGGCCTCGTATCACTGAAGCCAATTTAGCTTCTCTGGATAGTGGTTACCATGTAGTAGCAACCCTTAACCCTGAGGGTCTTGCTCCAAACGGCTCAGTGGATTACTCCGCATTTGTCTTCAAAAGGGGACTTATCATTATACGCGGAGAGGAGGCTATCCAAGCCATTTCCCATCTGACAGGGAATTATTTTCCTTCATCCAGGGGTTCATCCCACCCAATATGTCCGAGAATGATCCCTGTATTTCAGCCGAGAGAAGGTATCTGGAATTTGCCATTTTAAGGTTCCGGGATAGCCTCCTGGGTACCTGTGCCTTTTCCTACCCCAGTTTTCCTCTGGGGTATATGCCTTTGAAGAGGATGCCGACGGCTGATAACCTTGGCCCTTATAATCGTGACCTTGATTGTTATACTCGGTCACGGAAGCTGTCCCCTGTTATCTGGAACTTGCAGAATCGCCATACAACTGCGATGGAGATCAATGGCACTTATTTGATGCCAGGTGATTCCCGGTATGCCGCTGGAAGTCATGACATCCGATGTCTTTGGATCGGATTATTGATTTCACTTCTCCCAGCTGGTATGGCCACTGGTCAGTTGTATCTTCTCATATCTTTCGTTATGGGGCCACAGAGTGGTTGACCGGTGTTTTGCACCATTATGGCGAGATCTTGAAGAAATTGGCATCTATGGAGCTGTTGAGGCAGCTTTATATGATTATCCCTGTTACACAGGTGTTCTCCGAGGTTTGGTGGAGAGATTTAGCCCCAGATGGAATACCTTCGGGACGGCTGAGGGTGAAACTTCCATTGACTTATGGGGTTTTCACCAAATTTCAGGCCTGCCGATATCTGGGCTTTTTATGAAGAAATTGTATTGGATGACTTGCACAGCCACCGCAGCAATGGCTCTGGCCAGTATTTCTATCCATATAGCCTCCGTTTCCTGACAAAAGTATGGCGGGACCTGGCCCGTGTCGGGGAAAACAGACAAAGCATCCTCATCTTCCTCAACTATAAGAGTCAGTCAGAATGCCTGGCTCCGATATTTATAATGGGCCATTTTGCTTCTTCGAGGGCTTTTCAGTTGAGGGTCGCTGTTTAGAAGAATATCAGCAACTAGAAGTGAAGAAGCCTTCCGGGGACGATTCATTTGTGCCCCGAAGGATATGGGTTGGAACCCTCGGCGGCTACCTGACCGCACTTATTTGGCCGCTTACTTAGTTTACTGGCTATCCAGCTTTGTGGTTCCCCATGGCGAGGAAGAATATATTCGGCCAGGCCTTATTTATCCTGCTTGCCTTCTGGCAGAGGGCCGTCAACTTGCTTTGGCTCCTGCAGCACTAGCAAATATATTTCACGGGCTGGGATCGTTGAGTTCACATCCCAGTCCCCGAGATCGGAAGGTGCAGCTACCCACCATTACTTGAGTGCTTGGGCCGGCCTCTTGCTGCCTAGTTTGTGTCAGACAATTGATTTGCCTCGCTCTTCAGCTCCATTAATTTTAATGTTCCGGAATCGTCCAGCTGGAGATCCACTGACAGAGCTGATGAGTACTAGATCCAGTTTATCTTTTCTGCCGAACAATGAGCGGGCTACTTCAATTCGACAATGCATCCCGGAGAACCAGGCCTTTCTGCACCCAGACCTCCGACGGGACACAATATTATTCAGCAAATAGCAATAGCCCCAGCCAATCTGTGTATCAGGACTGGCTATGCTGTATTCGGCCCGGAGTATTGGTGTATCGCGTGGGATCGACTCTTATCACTGAGCCTTATTATCCTTCGCGATTTGCCAGAAATTTTGGTATGATCAGTCTATCCCGCCACCTGCGGAATTTCCATTGTCACTCCGACTCCAACGCGGCCATGATGTTCACATGACGGCAGCAAGTTGGTGGAATTATTTCCGTCGTCCTGAAACAGGTTCAGCATGTGCCCTTCCTGCGCCAGGAATGACGGGACATATGGATATCTTTTATGCCAGATGGTGGTTTGACCGGAGCGGTATTTTCCGACTCTCCCTGGCAAAATAAGGGAGAGGGAGGACTCTCGGCTTGTGCAGTACAGCTTGTCCCCGGTCTTCATTGACGAGGCATATCTTAACCGGCACTTTTCCAGCATAGCAGCTTCATATAAGAGGCGCTATGATGCCAGTGTGTCACATAGTACCAAGGCCGAAAATGACAGGTATTATTATCAGGGGAAATACCGCTCCTGGCATCCATAGAGCTGTTCTGGACAAAAGCCCGGTCGCCAGCGATGATTCTTCACCATATTGCTGGTGGAATCATTTATTATCTGACTGCGGTCACTCTCCTACAGTACCTTTGTTACAAAGTTACCTCCAGAGAGCATCGGCCATCCGGATGGACACGATGGGAAAGACATCTTATTAATGTAATTGGCAATTGGGCCTCTGGAATATATCCCTCGGCTAGAAAATGCCAAGACATTTCAAGATGTTCAGGATTATGAAGAGAGTGGGGGAAGCTTGTAGCACCACCTTCCTTCAGCTGGTACCAAAGCCTTTATCAGAGTCAGCACGTAAGCCACCCCTTTTCCTTCTTCTTCCTTTTTTTCTTTTCTTTTTTCTTCTTTTTTTTATGGTGACCTTGTCTTCCAGCTACTCCCGCTTTGAGGATTAACGGGGATAGGGGCAACGGGACTCGCCCCGGCGCTCCTTCTTCCTCTACCAATAGAAGAGCTGAGAAGGCCAAAGAGGTTGCATATGCCTCTCGAGCGGTATACTCTTTTGAGATTCCCCCGCCTCCTTTTTTATCATCAGTTCTCATATTGATTTCTTCCATATTTTCTGCACTAGATGATGAAACTGATGAGGCGGGCGCCGGCTCACCCCTTCCAGATGAGTGTGGTTCTCCGCCCGAAAGTCCCTCTATTTTTCATAGAGAGGGAAACGGGAGCACTCTGCAGGCTATGGCAGATCCTTTGCCCGGAGAGGGGACTGATGGTGCTCCCTCTCATTTTGCATTTTCTGGGGTGGTAGAAGCCGATGTTGACTGCCCAGATTCACATATGCTGAACTGGGAGCTTCAGAAGGAGAGTATCTTCTGCCCCCGTTGAGGTCTATATCCCGAGACCTGTGGAGGAGCCTCCTGTAGGGACAACTTCTTTGGTGAGCCGATTTTCTCAAGCCCGTATATAGTTTTCATGACACATTTTTTTATGACGAATCCTCCTCCCTTGCTGTATTTGCTTTTAAAAGGGGCAGAATTCTGTGATCAATTGTTTGGCTGGGGAACGACAGATTCATATTCTGTCTCAGGGGCGAACTTCTCCATCCCGAGTTGGGGAATTTCAATGAGCCCGTTTTTGGACTTCCCAGCTCAATCCGCCTTTCAAGTGGGCGATACCACAAGTGGAGGCGGAGGTCTTCACCAGGCAGATGCTGCCTATGTTCCTCCAACCTTCCCATATGATGGGGAACAATTTTATGCAACTTCGCCATATTTTCCCAGCTCCTTTCAAGATCCGCATCCTGGACCATCCAATCTCGCTCAACCTTCAGAATCTGAGGCTGAGGAGGAAGGCGAAATTCCCGCCCCAGGTGAGAAGAGCCGAGCTTTATGCCTTGCATTTTTGACTTGGTGTTTTATCAGCTTTGTCTTGCTAACAGCCTTTTTCTTTGCTGCTGATTTCTTTCTGGGGCAGACATTGTGCCGAATCTTGACGAGGAGAACTCTCGCCCTTGGAGGTTGGTGCTCCCCCGAGCATGGTATAAGATGGCCTGAAGGGAACAACCAGCCCCGCATTTTGCTGATGATGGCTGCTGGGAATTCCTTGTTGGCCGAATAACGGCATTGGCAGATTCCACAGACCCGGCGCCCATTGAAGTTATTCGAGAGGCGCTGGAGCAACATACGGGATCCGCCTTTAGCATGGGAGTCCAGCAGGAGCGTTGGATGAATTTATCACCGATTTTGGAACAGGGTGTACACTCGTCAGGTTGAGATGACCTGGGCCCAGCGATTTGAAGCTCTGGAGAGCGATGCTGAAGCCGATGATCCCCAGGCTGCTGAAGTGCGCAAGCGTCAGAAGACGCGAGAGCTGCGGATGGCTCGGCTGGAACGCGAGCTTGGCGAGGCAATATCTTGTCAGGCCCGAGATGCCAGAGATGAAGCTGAAGGTCCCGAAGAGGAAGGCCTCCGCTAGAGATAGAAACGGCTCTCGCCGGCCGGATCTTCCAAAGCTAGGAAGGCAGAGCGGCTGCAGAAGAAGGCACCCTCTTGGCTTTGTTTCTCAACATAGCCTTTGTGTATTAGGCTCGTTGTCCTGATTTTTGTTGTTTTTTTTTTTGTAAATAGTGTGTGACTATCTGTCACCCTTATGAATATGTAACAGAGTGACTTATGACTTTATGAATATAAATATGAAGGACAAGGAAATTCCTTCTTTCATTTCTGTCTCTTCTTTTTTTTCTCTTTTTTTTTTCACATTACCAGTCTTAGCGCCCTTTCGGGTTTTCACCAAGACCGGCCCCCTTTAGCTTTTTCCAACGCGCCCTTTCGGGTTTTCGCGTTGAGGGGTTATCCATTTTTGCCTGAAGCGCCCTTCGGGTTTTCACCTCAGCTGGATTTTTTGATCTTTTTACCCTCAAGCATACAGTGGGCCGTATACTTAAGTCCATCGGGGTATCTCTATTTTTAACCCCCTTTTTGTTTCTTTCTTTTTTTCTATGCCAAGGCCGTCGAGGACTCAACTGACTTGGATGGCTGGATGGCCAAAGGTTTGGTTATGGAGTGAGTGATGGTTTCAAATGTGGTTTGAGATTTGAATATGGCCAATGATTGGAAATTCGGATTTGAATTTGGTTTTGGAATTTGGATTTGTTTGGGTTTGAATATGAGTATGTTGGGTGACTTGGGTCACCTTTGTGGTATTTTGGATTTGGGTTTGGATATGGATATGTGGGGGTGATTTGGGTCACCTTTGTGGTATTTTGGATTTGGGTTTGGATATGGTATGTGATGGTGTTATCATTTGGATTGGGATTTGAATTTCGCCCCTTCTTGATGGCTTGGTGCCGGCTAAAGGGGTTTGCAACTGGATTTGAATGGCTGGAGAGGAAAAAGCATTCCTGCCTTTGTTTCACAGCACAACATTTGTATATTGGGCTTGTTGCCTTGATCTTTCTATGTGGTATCTGTCACCCTCTACAAATTTGTAATGTGGCGACTTGTATGAATGGAGGACTGAGGAATCCTTCTTTCATCATTTCATCATCATTTTTTTGTCACATTACCAGCCTTAGCGCCCTTTCGGGTTTTCACCAAGACTGGCCCCCTTTAGCTTTTTCCAACGCGCCCTTTCGGTTTTCACGTTGAGGGTTATCCATTTTTGCCTGAAGCGCCCTCTCGGGTTTTCGCCTCAGCTGGATTTTTGATCTTTTTACCCTTAAGCACACAAGGAATCGTATACTTAAGTCCATCGGGGTATCTCTATTTTAACCCCTTTTCTCTTTTTTTTTTTGAAGATTGACTGGCTCAGATAATCAAAAGGGTGAGGGTCTGGTTCTAAAACCGGTAGTGAACTGGGATGGAGTGGGTGGTGAGGTGGTGATGGAATGGGTGGTGATGGCTCTGAGCGTGAAGATTTTTTTTTTACTTTTGGGTATTGTTATGGGCTTGGTATGGAGTTTGGGTTTGGATTTGGGGTTTAGGTTATTTCAGTTTGGTTTGGTTTTGGATTTGACATAGCCTACCTTTTTGGTTTGCCGGCTATGGTTTTGGGTACTTGGATTTGGCATAGCCTACCTTTTGTGTTTGTTGGCCATGATTTGGGTATTTTGGGATGGCATAGCCTACCTTTTTGGTTTGCTGGCTATGGTTTTGGGTATTTTGGATTTGCATAGCCTACCTTTTGGTTTGCTGGCTATGGTTTGGGTATTTGGGATTTGGCATAGCCTACCTTTTGTTTGCTGGCTATGGTTTTGGTATTGGATTTGCATAGCCTACCTTTTTGGTGCTGGCTATGGTTTGGTATTTGGATTGACATAGCCTACCTTTTGTTTGCTGGCTATGGTTTGGGTATTTGGATTGGCATAGCCTACTTTTTGGTTTGCTGGCTATGGCTTTGGTATGGGATGACATAGCCTACCTTTTTGGTTTGCTGGCTATGGTTTGGGTATTTTGGATGATAGCCTACCTTTTGGTTTGCTGGCTATGGTTTTTGGTATTTGGTTTGATATAGCCTACCTTTTGGTTTGCTGGCTATGGTTTTGGTATTTGGATTGACATAGCCTACCTTTTTGGTTTGGGCTATGGTTTTGGTATTTGGATTTGACATAGCCTACCTTTTTGGTTTGCTGGCTATGGTTTTGGTATGGGTTTGACATAGCCTACCTTTTTGGTTTGGGCTATGGTTTTGGTATGGTTTTGACATAGCCTACCTTTTGGTTTGCTGGCTATGGTTGGGTATGGTTTTGACAGGCTACCTTTTGGTTTGCTGGCTATGGTTTTGGTATGGTTTGACATAGCCTACCTTTTGGTTTGCTGGTAGGCTGGGTATGGTTTTGACATAGCCTACCTTTTGGTTGCTGGCTATGGTTTGGCAGGTTTTGCTGTAGCCTACCTTTTTGGTTTGCTGGCTATGGATTTGGTATGGTTTTGATATTGTTTAGCATTGTAGTGGAACCTCATTGGGGGATAAGCAAAATAAGCCTCCATCTTTCATTGAATTTTCCTTTTTTCCTTTTTTTTGTTTATACATGGAATGCCCTTGGCTTCATGCTTGGTAAGGACTGAAAGATTTGGGATATATGACGG
>JACBKR010001671.1:0-40564 GCA_014218235.1 Colocasia esculenta | reverse complement strand
GACTTTTCGTTTTTTATTTTTTAAACGCGAAAGTACAGTTCACTGTACAAAGTGTGTTAGATTACGAATTTGAATTTTTACTGTGTTATTCTCCTTAAAAAAATTTCAAACTGTGCTATTTTAAAAGAAAACCCTTTACAATTTGTGCACACAAATGATGTATTTGTGATGTATTTGTGCACATTTGTGCACATAATAGTGCAAAAAAATGGAAAACAAAAAATAGCATTTAATGAGGGGGGGCCGCCCCCTCCACGCGTCGCGCGTGTGGGGGGGCGCGGCCCCCCAGCTCAACTATGCTCCCGGCACTGCGGGAACATAGCATTTCTCAAAATCGAAATAGATAGCCCTTGATGTAAAGACTTTTCCGAAGAAGAACAAGAAGGAAGTCCTCTTGAGACTCAAACCGGAGCAAGAGGTGACGATGCCTAAGGATACTCACAATAAAATCAGACTTAAGGCCAAGTCTAAAAGTTAGACAAGATTTAATATCAGGGATTGAAGGCCTGCCATAAGAGCACTTCACAATAATCGCCCTTTGGAGAGGCTCTTCTGACTTGGAGATTTCCTCATGGGAAAAAAAGACAGCCGGTGCACCTGCATCAGTAAACACCGGGGATTTAACATGCAGAGCGACCTTCGTCGGTCGCAAGGAAGCAGATAGCGCTTGAACAAAGGATAACTTCTTCTGCGCCTGGCCGGAGGCGGCTCCAGCGGGACCAACTCCATACCAAGCTTACCGACGAAACCACAGAAACGGACGAGCCACCCACCGCCGGAGCGGTGGGGACGGGAGGAGCGCTCCCAGAGAGAACCGAAATCTCATAGCCTCTCTCTCTAGGAATCTAGAGAGAGAACATTTTTCGCCCTCGCTGGCTCAAAAAAAAAAACCCAACTATGTAGTAATACAGCATCGTCAATACTTCATAAAAACATATAATTCACATTTGTTCATCACTTCATAAAAAAATGCAATGTCTTGCATATGACCTATATTTTAAATCCAAAATAATTCCTGAATATTTTTGGTCATGAAGAAATTTCCATTTTGAAATTATCTTAAAGAGAAGATTTTCTACAAGTGTAGTTAATTACATGCTCTATATTGCGATCTCTCACTTAAGGTATGTTATCAACTATATTTCTGTTACTTAATAAGACACGTCTTGATCTTGACCCTCTGGTCAAACTTTATAGAAAAGTTCTCTGACAGTGGTTCCAACATCCTTTAATCTCTTGTTAGGACTGCTCTGCATGAACTCTACCAACTACATATTTTATTCTATACATATAAATTTGTGTAGACTTTTTCCACATATCATTTATTATCTTCACGTAAAGTTGGTAGACGCCAATATTTGAAATATCTCAAGTATCTATAAACTAACTTGATAGACCCAATCCAGTATATTTCTTGGTACTTGTTTCAGATAAAGACAAGAATTACAAGATCATCTGAACATACAAACGCCAAGGCATGCAAGTCATCCTCAAACAGAAACATGCAACGTTCATCTCTCAACGGCTACATCCAAACGAGTCTGAAGCAATGGCCACAAATTGAAGATTATAAATATGAAGCCAATGTTTTAATACAGAATTATGATCCAAGCAGAGAAAATCCAAAGATCCTTCAAGAAAGTGTACATCCAATGAGGTGCCTAAACTCCATACATGCTCAAGAAAGAGAAGAAGAGCTGAAGCCCATCAAAGGAGATCATTCATTCAAGCTAAAGTCTTCTGAAACTCCAAGCACTCAAGCCTGCCTTCTTTCTCATCTCTCTCTATGTGTTCATTGTACTTCTGTGTGAGAGCATAGTTGTCAAGGCGACAAAGCGACCAAGGCATTTTTGGGCTCATTGTGTGCCTAAGCGCTTAGGCGCCCGCCTAAGCAGCGCTTAGACGCTAAAGATAATGTCTAGTCTAGGTTATTTCAAGAGTGACATCCTATATTAAATCTAAAAAGAATTCATAATATAAATAAAAAAAAATATTATAATTATACAATCATGCAAAACCTACACAAATATGACATTATAAACAAAATGTGAAAAAAATTGTCATTACAATAGTGCACCAAAATTAAACATATGAAAGAAAAATTACTTGAATAAATAAAAATATAAAATGCAAGTACTAACCTGAAATTTGTTCCTTTGTTCTTCTAAGATCTAGAAATAAGAGTTGTGACAAATATAATACAACATCACATTAATATATCAAGCAAGATTACTATCATAATGGATATCAAACATTACCTAAAACAAATTAACATAACCAACCAAAAGGTCCATTCTTCTCACTGCAAAACTAATTTAAAAAATTGTAAATAGAGAGGAGAGGGGGCGCGGGACAGTGTGTGTGTGTGTGTGTGTGACCGTGAGAGAGAGAGGGGAGTGACTCAGTGACCGTGAGAGAGAGAGAGGAGGGGGTACCGGTGGGACTGTCACAGAGTGACAGTGTGTGTGAGATAGAGAGGAGAGGGGGGCGGGACAGTGTGTGAGAGATAGAGAGGAGAGGGGGGGCGGGACAGTGTGTGTGAGATAGAGAGGAGAGGGGGGGCGGGATTGTGTGTGTGTGTGTGTGACCGTGAGAGAGAGAGAGGAGGGGGTGCCGGTGGACTATCACTCTGTGACAGTGTGTGTGAGATAGAGAGGAGAGGAGGGGGGGGGGGCACTGTGTGTTTGTGTGTGTGTGTGTGTGTGTGTGTGTGTGTGTGTGTGTGTGTGTGTGTGTGTGTGTGTGTGTGTGTGTTGTGTGTGTTGTGTGTGTTGTGTGTGTGTGTGTGTGTGTGTGTGTGTGTGTGGTGTGTGTGTGTGTGTGTGTGTGTGTGTGTGTGTGTGTGTGTGTGTGTGTGTGTGTGTGTGTGTGTGTGTGTGTGTGTGTGTGTGTGTGTGTGTGTGTGTGTGTGTGTGTGTGTGTGTGTGTGTGTGTGTGTGTGTGTGTGTGTGTGTGTGTGTGTGTGTGTGTGTGTGTGTGTGTGTGTAGAGCGAGAGAGAGAGAGAGGTAGAGAGAGAGAGGGGAGTGACCATGAGAGAGAGAGAGAGGAGGGGGTGCCGGTGGGACAGTGTGTGTGTGTGTGTGTGTGTGTGTGACCGTGAGAGAGAGAGAGAGGATGGGGTTCCGGTGGGACAGTGTGTGTGTGTGTGTGTGTGTGTGTGTGTGTGTGTGTGTGTGTGTGACCGTGAGAGAGAGAGAGGGGAGTGACCGTGAGAGAGAGATAGAGAGACAGAGAGAGAGAGAGAGAGATAGGCAGAGAGTGTGACGGAGGGAGAGAGGTTGGGAGATGCTGCCGCCGGATAGGGAGGGGGGAAGCGGCGGGGGGGGGGAGACGTGACAGGGAAGGGGGGATGGGGGAGTGTACCTCCTCCGGTCAGCGACCTCCTCCGGCGGCGGCGAGACGGCAGCGGCGCGACCTCCTCCGGCGGCGAGACCTCCTCCGGCTGCGGAACCCTAGCTAGGTCTGGGGGCGAGGCGGGGGTGGGATTGGGATGATGGGTCGGGGAGCGAAGGGGAGTCGGGGCATCTAGTTTGGAGCATCTAGTTTTAAGCTCACAAGATTGGAGCATCTAGTTTTCTACCACTACAACATGCGATTGAAGTTGAAGAACCTTTAAAGAATTCAAGAAAACCAACGAAGAAAGATGGTGGAGAGATGAGGTTGTTGGCCGACCTGTGCAATAGGAACCTCAAGTGGAAGAATCGATTGATGTAGATAAAGTCTTCCAGGAGGAGAATCCACTTCATACTTGGGTGTATACAAGGAATGTCTTGGATCAACTAGAATTTGATCCAATGATCGCTCGTGAGCGGAAGGAGGATTGGATGGAATCCCATTGTCCGTCGAGTTTTAAAGTCCCCAACCTCCTTCTAAACGGCAACAAAATCTGGAACACGACATCCACAATCAAGAAAAGGTAACCCGATTCTAACAAATCCTATGGATATTGCAGATTTAGACACCGTGGAAGAAGAGGAAGAAACATTGGAGCAAGTGACCGTTGCTGGAGTGTGGAGCCCGAACTCTCAAATGTGAGCCCTCGCAAGTGGATTGACCTACGCGGTTAGGATGTAGGGGTCAAGGGGGCAATGCCCCTTGCGGGCTTTCAGGGGGTGGAGCCCCCGTAAATAATTTTTTTGTTTATAACAGGGTACTGTTATCCTTGGTACCATGACTTATAGCACCCTAATCTCCCAATATAAAAAAAGGTGCAAATAGTCATTGTACTATGATCCAATTTTTTTATTTTAGTGGAATCCTGCTGCATTCGTGGACGTAGGAGGCACATCACCTCCGAACCACATAAAATCTATGTGTTCTTGTGTGATTGTCTTTCTTTTTTTTTCTTTTTTTTTCTCATCCGATATCGGTTCGTGGGTTGTGACAGAGAGAGGGTCACGTTCCTATGAGAATTATTTTTTAACATTTTAAAATTTTTAAATTTTATCTTTGGATTTAATTTATTTGGATTTTTTATTTATTTATTTATAAGGACATGGTCTTATTTAGTTCATTTGACCTCCCCCACTAACTGCGGTTAGTGTTAATTATATCAGCACAAAGGCTGAATACCCTTGATTAATCATCAGACAAACCCTTAGAAACAAGAGAATATGACTCACATTTGAATGAAATGAATTACACACGAAAGAGAACCTGGTTGCAGACAAGCAATCTATTTTTTTGGAATTTTGTTGATATTTATTTCATATTTATTGATTTTTAAATGTATTTTCCCATTTTTTGGTATTTTAGAATTATTAATTTTATTTATTTACACACTTTCGTTATTTATTTATTTAAATTAGAATTACATGAATTAATTTAATGCTTTCATTTATTTAATTGATTTAAATGTGAATTAACTTATGGTGGATTAAAATTGATGTGAAACATAACTTATTTGTTGATTTTATGTTATTAAAAATTAAAGGATAATATTTGGAAGATATTTCGTTAACGTTCGTCGAAAATTTGGTTGATTTTGACTAAGGAATTACGTAGTGCAACGTTTTAAATAAACGTGACATCACATGAAATAATTTACATAAGGCATGATTAAATGTTTTAAAATAGTCCACTAGGCCCAATAAATCACACAAGATAATTTGTCAAATATCAGCCCAATAAGCACAAAATGTCTCATTAACTGTGTAGAAGTACAAGTCTGGCCCAATAAGTAATCCAGGCCCAATAAAGTTCAAGCCCAATAGGAATTTAGGCCCAATAAGGAAGCCCAATGGACCTTTTTCCGGACTTGAAAATAGCCAAAATCGCGCCTTGCACGATATTTTTTAGGGCTGCCTTGCAGACCCTTTTTCCAGACCGCCTTGCAGTCTTCTCAGAGCCTTGCTCTGGTTTTTTCCAGTTCAGAAATCCCCCCCTGTGCCTGGGGCGCCCCGGGCTATTTATAGGAGCTGGAGAAGACGCCGTCCCGGCCATTTGATGTCTCGTCCCGGCCATTTGACCTCGTCCCGGCCATTCACATTATACTTGCCAAAACACCGTCCCGGTCAATTACGGACGCTCCCCGGCCATTTGGATTTGGCTATTTGCATGTTTTCCCCTGTTAAAGTAATTCTTTTTTGTTTTCTACTTCGAATTCCCGAAATCGGCCTTTCCTGTTGGCGCTGGGAGAACATGGAGGAGGAGGAGAGGCGGCGGCCTCCCTCTCCCTCTCCTGCCGCGACCAGGAGCAGGAGGAGCAGCGGCCTGCCCTCCCCCCTTTCCTATTGCGATCAGGACAGGGGGGTGGCCTTCTTCTCTGCTCTCTCTAAATAGCAGCAGCAGCAGCAAACAGCAACAGCAGCAGCGGCGCGAAGGAGAGGCCCGGCGGCGACGGCAGCGGCGAGGGGGGATCCCAGCGGCAGCGGCAGCGGCGGCGGCGAGGGGGGATCCCAGCGGCAGCGACGGCGGCGAGGGGGGTATCCGGCGGCGGCGGCAGTGGCGTGGGACCCCTCCCGCGTGGGGGGGCCATCCTCTTCTTCCTCTCTTCTGCGGCGGCCCAGAACAGGGACCGGACGCCCCTCCTCCTCCCCTTCTGCTAACAAGGCGGCGGCCCTGGCTGGGGGTGTGGCGGCGGCGGCTGGAGAAGCAGGGAGCTTCCGCTGCGGCGCGTCCCAGGGAAGAAGCCCCCTACAGGGGCGACTTGAACAGGAGAAGAGGCCGGCTGAGGACGTCGGGGACCCTTCTTGCTGTGGCAAGGCAGAGGCAGTTGCAGGTGGTGGCGGCGGTGACTGGGAGAGAGAAAGGCACACCGACGACCCTGGGAGAGGACCGTGTTGGTGGCCGACCAGTAGGGGAAAGCCCCTGTCGCGATGGTGGTTTCCCACTCACCCCACCGTGGGGTTGGGGCTGGGAAAGAGGTGAGTTTTTTTTTTTTCCTTTTTCCCTTTTCCGTTTTCTTCTTCTTCCTTATTTCTCTACCTCTCTCTTTAGAGAGGGCTGGACAAAATCCGGCACAACATTCCCTAACAATTGTGTGGTATATCAAACTTCGGAGGATTCCACTTCAGCAAGTCGTACGGATAGCGATGATGATGATCAAGGAGGATCCCTCCAAGTCTCCAACTACAACATCGATCATCTCGAAGACGAGGGTCAACTAAAGGAGCCAAAGCACCTTCGGTTACTATAGAGGATCAATGTACACATACCAGACAATATGAAGACCAAGGAAGCCAGATACCTAAGAGGATATCAATTGGAGATGAAGGCAGAGGGAATCAACAAGCATAAACGTTCAACCTCTTCTTTGAGCCATCATTATATGGATTTCATCCAATAACTGAACCACCATTATTCTCTGACACATCTAGTCACGCAGGAGGATACACAATTGAAATTTCACCTCACACATCTATTATGGAGGTGAAACCAACAATTGGGGTGTTGAACCCCAAAAAGTTACAGACAGCATCCTGGGTATTTTCCTTCAAAGATAACAAAGAGATCTTCAAACCGCATTAAGTCTCCGAACAAATCGGAAGAGATTAATGTCTTGCACTAAACACTGAAGGGCAAATACACCATGGAAGAAAATCCGCAGCACGAGGTCTATAAAGGCCAAGTGACAAGTACAAATACAGCACGGAAGAAATCCGGCAGCACAAGGTCCATAAAGACCAATTGTGAGATACAAATACACGGAAGAAATCCGGCAGTACGAGGTCCATAAAGACCAAGTATGAAGTACAAGTACAAGCACAAGAACAGTTTGCGACAGAAGCTCCAAGGGTGCAAGTGCAACTCTCCGCAAAACAGAACTCCGAGCAAAGAAGCGGGATTTCAGCAAATTGGGTACCCCTCAAATGGGCATGTATGGCCTATTTATAGGCAAAACCTCCTCCCATTTGAATCCCTCCCTTGGTTTAAGGGGAATGGGGGAGGATATGAGGGCCGTTAGAGGCCCCCCTCCAACCGGTTTAATATTAAACCGTTGGAGGGAAGACCCCCTCCAACCTTTTTATTTTTTTCTTTCCCTTTTTTAAAACCGGTTGGGGGTTCACCCCCTCCAACCGTTTTATATAAAACCGGTTGGGAGATATAAAACCGGTTGGGAGGAGGAGACCCCCCAACCTTTTTATGTTAAACCGATTGGGGGTGCTCCCCCTCCAACCAGTTTTATGTAAAACCGGTTGAGGGGAAGCCTCCCCCCAACCGTTTTAATATTAAAACAGGTTGGGGGTGCTCCCCCCAACCTGTTTAATATTAAACCGGTTGAGGGGGAACTCCCCCCAACCGAACAGGGGCCTCTCCCCCTCTCATTCTTCTGCTGCCATGCAGCAAGGGGAAAGAGGCCCTCCCCTATAAAAGGGGAGGCATCCCTCCATCTCAGAAGGAGGCCAGCCAAAGCTACATAAGCCCCTATATGCTGCCCTCAATCCCTGCTGTTTTGCAGTCCCAAAACCCTGCCGGTTGGCAGTCCCCAAGCCTTGTAAACCAGTCCCAAGGGAGAGGCAACAAGCCCCATAGAAGCTCCCCCTCATGCTGTGCAAGTCCCTGGAGAAATCAGTCCCCAAAGGCCTTGTAAAATCCTCCCCTTTTCTGTTCTGAAAATTCAGAAAATAGCAAGTCTCCCTTCTTCCAATTCTCTTCAGCCTGTTCTTCCAAGTGATTAGTTTGGCGTGAAGGTATTGGCCCATTCTTCTCGCTCGGCATGGGGTAAGAAGTGTTCAATAGTGAAGAAGGAAGGGGGAGATCGCCATCTTATACGGCTTCGACATCTCCCGTCCCCTCCATGAAGGTTTCTCCAAAGTTCTATAGTATATTTCATATCCCCACATCGAGCAAGTCTCTGTGGGGATTCTTCGGGATTTAAATACCGTCCATATCGAGCAAGTCTCTATGGACACATGGTATTTAAATGCCCTTGTATGTTTGTATATTTCATATCCCCACATCGAGCAAGTCTCTGTGGGGATTTTTCGGGATTTAAATACTGCCCGTTGTGGACACGGGATTTTTCTATGACTCAATTTTATTCGTTCGTTTTTTATTTCATTTTTGGTTCATGGTATTCATTCATTTTACATATTTTGAATTTTGGTATTTGCGGGGCGTGCCAATCTGTCTGGTAGACAAAAACAAAGAAGGAGTCGCGCAATGCAGAGGAAAGGTTTTGACGTCCTTGAAGTGGACGAATGGGGTGTCTGTAAAACAGACAATGAAAGGTGTCCGGGAAACGGACGGGTGCGCCGTAATTTATCTGAACTTCTTGAGTCCCGTATCTATACTCATCAGATGATTGAGTAGCATGTGCTGGACCTCTGTCTCCATCGATCGAAATCGATGTTACATTTACATCAAGTTAAAATCTTTGGTGTTATTTGGCACCGGTCTTAACTCGAATATCATTCATAGCAAGGATGAGAACATATATGTGTAAAGAATTTAGAAAGTCCTAACATGATGTTTTTTTTCCTGTTGAAAATGCACTTTATTCCTTTAAGAAATATTCAAATTTGTTTCATTTTGAATAGTATGAAATGGTGTGACTGCCCATTTTCTTTGGACGTAAAATATGATTTTGAAAATAGTACGGGTATATATTCATGAATCCGTTTGAGGTTTGAACTGTATAATTTGAACTTTGTTTGGAATGGGTATACACCCGCAGGTTATTTTTAGGTTTTATGCATATTGAGACCCTGGGCAGTACTTCCGTGCATTTGCAGATCCCTCTTTTTTCTTTAAAATATCATCTTAAATGGAATCTCCGTTTAAAACCGAGTTTCTGTCAATGAATTGAAATCTCATGGTTATACAGTATGTTTTTTTGACAGAATTCTACTTGGACAGAGTTTCCCCAAGAATACATACGCATCTAAGCATATATTCGTAGTTATATGATATGTTTCTTTTGAGTAAAGATCCTACTCAAATGGGAATCTTGCTAAAGAACATATATGCATAAACGCAAAATTCCCATTGCCTTATGGATATGCTTCCGAGCTATATCCCCGCTGAGGCAGGAGCTCCCCAGAGTTTCCTCTGGAAAGGAATTTCTGTCCAGGCAGAACTTCCTTTAGAAAGCATATACATATGAATGTGAATTTGCGAACATGCAAGTACGTTCTTGAGCAGAATCTCCACTTGGGCAGAGTCTCCACTAAGGAACATATGCATATAAAAACGAGTTTATGGTTACATGAATACATTTTTTAGAAGGAACTTGACATGGGCAGAGTTCCTTCCCAGAAACATATATGTATAAGCACAAATTTGAGTTTTATAGATATGTTCTTAGGCAGAATCTCTACCTGAGCGGAGTTTCTTTTAAGAAACATATCCATGAAAACACAAATTTGTGTATATACGAATATGTTCTCGGACAGAATCTCCGCTTGGGCAGAGTTTCCCCTAAGAAACATATGCATATAAGCACAAACACACCATCCCAGAGACTTAGAACTCGATAGGAGGTGGCGTATATGCATCTGGATGCGTAGCATTTAGAGCACGAATTTACAAAGGTATTTAAACACCATGTGTCCAAAGGTGGACGGTATTTAAAACCTATAGCCCATGTGGGCCAGTGCCGTTATTACGGACTTATGACGATAAAGCTCGCAGATATCGTACGAGGATGATCCCTGGATTTGATACCTTCACCCACAAGAAAGGAGATTGGGGATGAGACGAAGAATTTGGGATTTTCTATTTCTTGGAATTTCAAGAAAGGGGGGACAGCAATGGGGGCCTTCTTCTCTTCTCCTCCTCTTTTTTTTTCTTTGAGGGGATGGGGTCTTTTATAGAGGAAGGCCCCCCCTTTACAATGGTGGATGGGGGACCCCTAACCGATGGGAGGTCCATCGGTTAGAGGGAAAATTCCCTCGATTTTCCCCTCTACCGATGGGACTTCCATCGGTTAGAGGGTTAAGACCCCTCTAACCGATGGGAGTTCCATCGGTTAAGGGCCATCCCCTTAACCGATGGAGTTCCATCGGTTAGAGGGGGAATCCCCCCTAACCGATGGAGGTTCCATCGGTTAGAAGGGGGAATCCCCCCTAACCGATGGAACCCTCATCGGTTAGAAGGGGGATCTCCCCTAACCGATGACAGTCCCATCGGTTAGGGGACCCTTCTCCTAACCGATGGGAGTTCCATCGGTTAGAGGGGAGTTCCCCTCTAACCGATGGAAGTTCCATCGGTTGGAGGGGTTTGCCCCTCCAACCGATGGAAGCTCCATCGGTTAAGGGGAAAAGTCCCCTTAACCGATGACAGCCCCATCGGTTAGGGGGAAAAAATCCCCTAACCGATGATGCCTTCATCGTTTAAGGGAGGGGGAAATTTCTATAAATAGGCCTTCCCCCTCAACATTTTAAGGGGGTCTTGCCATTTTGCCATTCTGAAAATTTACGCCTTCTTGGAGCTTTCCTGGGCGGAGAATTGCAAGTCTTTAAAGCCTTCGTGGCGGACTTGTTCCTGTATTTACTCCTCACATTTGGTCTTATAGACCTTGTGATGCCGGAATTTTTCCGTGCCGTATTTTATACGGAGATTTATTCTCCTCGGCATCTCCACTTACTTGGGGTGCTTAACATCACTTGATAGCTCGAACGCCTTTTAACACGAAGCTTGAATTAAGTTATGACTTTAGTAACCTTGGGGTTACCCTAATCATAACCATCTTGTCCCCCTAATCAGGCCGTTAAACCGGTTAGGTAAGGTCAACATTTTACCGGTAGTTACCAACTCCCGGTTAGGTAGCCATCCTCCTTACATCGGGCTAACTAACTGATTAGTTGCCTACATGTGACTGCCACCTACTTGGCTTGTTGGACCACTATATAGGGAGCATTGGTACTCCTCTTAACAAGCATCAACATATACACATATAAATATTTTCTGTCCCAACATCCGTATCGAGTAAGACTCTACGGACATATGGTATTTAAATACCCTTGTATGTTTGTGCTCTAAATGCCTCCATATCAAGCAAGTCTCTATGGGCATGTGCATTTAGATGTCGTTTGTTCTTGTATGTATATGTTTCTTCGAGGAGACTCTGCCCAAGCAGAAGTTCTGCCCAAGAAGATATCCATATGATCCTAATCTCGTGCTTACATGCATATATTTTCTTGAGAAAACTCTGTATAAACAGAAGTTTTGCTCAAATACATATCCATATAATCATGACCTTATGATCATATGTATATGATTCTTAGGATGAACTCTGCTCACGTAGGGGTTATGCCCGAGAACATATCTATATAAGTACAATACTCTTATATGCTTGTATCTTGGTATATTCTGTACCTCACATCGAGCAGTTTCTGTGGGAATTTTTCGGGGTTTAAAACTGTTCATATCGAGCAAGTCTCTATGGACATATGGTATTTAAATTCCCTTGTATGTTGTGCTCTAAATGCTTCCATATTGAGCAAGACTCTATGGGTACGGACATTTAGATGCCTTGTACTCACATATATATGTTTCTTCGAGGAGACTCTGCTCAAGCAGGGATTTTGCTCAAGAATATATCTGTATGATTGTAATCTCGTGCTTATATGTATATGTTTTCTTGAGGAAACTCTGTCTAAATAGAAATTCTCCTCGAATGCATACTCATATAATCGTGAGTCTATGTTCATACGGATATGAATCCTGAGTTGAACTCTGCCCACGCAGGGGTTCTACCCGAGAACATATCCATGTAAGTACAATCTTATGCATATATTTCCTCAAGGACACTCTGCCTAAATGGAAATTCCGTCCTAAAATTACTCGTATGTTCATAACTATGGTTTATATGCAACTGAGATCTGTCCCTGGAGACGAGTATATACTCAGAAGATAATTTTGCTAACACGGGCATGTTCCTGCCCATGGCAAGCTACATGACAAGTTCCACAAAGGAAACTCATACTCTTTTCAAAGACAAAACCTATTTTTCAAACTTAGACTCATTCTGTTCAAAATAAACAAAGCAAAAATGTTGTCTTGGAATTTCTTACAGATGCATATATTCTCGCACATGCTATGAAATTTTATTCGGGTTGAAACAGGTGTTCAAATGACACCTAAGGCTTTTAACTCGATGTAAATGTAACATCGATTCCGATCAATGGAGACAGGGGTCCAGCACACGCCACCCCATCGCCTGATGATTAAAAGGCACGGAATCAAAGAAGTTCAGATTAAAACACGGCGCACTCATCCGTTTCACGGATATACAAAAATTCTTTCTCTGCATTGCGCAGACCCTTACTTCTGCCTGGCAGGCAGGCTGGCACGCCCCGCAATACAAAGTCAAAAGATAAATGAACAAACACCTTAAACATAATGACGAAAGAAAAATTCCCGTGTCCACATGGGGTCGGTGAGATTCATCGATGCATACACAAATGAGTATCACCAATATCTAGAGGAATATAATGCTATGAAAATTATATGTCTTGGATAGTTATGTAGACCATGTGTATAGCACTTATAATGTAAGACTACAATAGTGAAGTAATTTTTTAAACTTTGTTCTTCATTTATTATTTCATTGTACACTCCCATGTATGTCACCTTTTTTTGGGAAATTAATAAAATTTCAAGGGCTTATCCGAGGTCTTAGATAAGTTTCAGGCAAAACACAACTATTTTCCATTAAGATTTTTCCCTTTTTTTTAAATTTTTACAGTATTTTCTTATTAAAAGGGGACCGGTCTAGATCTGACCGTGTCCTATCTGATCGGCCAATCCGATCGGTTCTAGACGGACCGATCTGTGTCCGATCCCCGAGTTTGCCTTAATTATTAGCCAAAAATATTTTGGGAGATCTAGAGTTTGGGACATGCTTATTGTGCTATGGGGTAGTACTTCTCCCCTTTGGCAAGATATTTTCTTGTTGCAATGATATTATTTTTGTAAGTGTTAGGGTTCGACTGGAAAGGGTGATAAAGCCTTTTTTTACAAGAATAGATGGTGCGACTTCTCCTTTAGTGAGCTTTTTCTTTGTCCATTTTGGGTGGCTTCGGATCTGAAAGCTCTCAATTTCCCAGCCATTGATCCTTCTCTTCTTGGTAGTATGGGCACCCACTTTCACTTTCAGGAGGGACTTGACGCAAGTGGAGAATAGACGATTTTTGGACTCTTGCTCTCCCTTTTTGCTTCAATGGTCTTTTCAGATTCTGAAGTGGATATGACGATGGGAGAAAGGTGGTTGTTTCTCAGTTAGATCGGCTTATAACATCATTTCTGATGGTGGCATTCGGCATCGATTACGTGATCAGGTTTGAAAGCCTAAAATTCCCCTAAACGTGAAAGTCATGATGTGGAGAGTATCCATTGGCAGGCTTCATACGTGTGATAGCTTGTGCAGCATCCTGCCGGCCATTCATATCACTTGTGTTCTTTGCAGGGGTAAAGATGAGTCTATTGATTACATCTTTATCGGTTGCTCCTATTCCTCTACTGTTTGCAGGGAGATGGCTATGAGAGCTCATTGCACCATTCCCTTCCACTTTGAAATTGAGCAGATGATGCTGAAGTGGAAGAGACATTAGTCTACAAAGGGTGATCAAACAGTTTGGCGGCTCATTTTGCATGTGATTCTATAGATGATGTGGGGTGAGAGGAATATGATAATTTTTTCATGGTTGCTTGGCATGCGAACTCTCTTTTTGTTGATATTTATAACACGTTTAGGGAATATGCATTAATTATTTGTAATGTGGATCAGGCCTACTCCTCACTTTTTGTTTTTATGGGGTGGGTGGGTGGGTTGATTTTTGTTATCCATCTAGGGGTGGATGGTGCTGTATAGGCGGACATGGTTGTTTTTGGGATTTCTTTTTGTTGGCCTATACTTATATATTCTTTTTCTCTCAATACATCGGTGGTACCACTCACCTTTCCAAAAAAAAAAAAGTTTCGAATGACCTGAATGAATGAAGCAGAAACAACCAAAGTCTTGTGGAGGCAGAGCAAATAATGGGTGGTTGGGGTACAAAAGGGAGATCAGTGCCTGTGTCCAAGAACACATGATGGTATTGACATAAGCTGCACTAAGAACTGCCTCATCCAAGAACTTCTTAGGAAGGCCATGTTGAAAAAGAAGAGCTTGAGCTAAGTTTTCCTCTCAACCACCCCATTATATTGGAGATGTAGGCACACGAAGACTCGTGGATAGTCTCCTCACTCTCAAAGATTCAGATTTTTCTCAAAAAAAGCATTATTGGAGTGGAACACTTTTATTTATTTATTTTTAATCTGAAGTTGATTCTCAAACTTCTTGCAAAAACCTCAATCACTCGGGGAACTTCAGCTCTTGATTTTAGCAGGTAGATCCACGTACAATGACTATAGTCGTCAATGAAGCAAGTGTTCAGGCCTTTAACATTGTCAACTTTGTCACTTTCGAAAGAAAAAATAAAAAACATTGTCAACTTTGTCCGTGCTGCTGATCAGTTCTTCAAACTCTCCCACGTTGAGGTAGGAGTAGCAATATAACCTCAAGGAGAAAGACTTACTGCACTTGCCTAAGTGTAGTAAGTGTAATTAGTGTAGGGTGACATCCAATATGACACCATGTGGGCTGCCACATCAGCAAGCAGGTAAGAGATGCAGTAAACCAAGTTGGTATTTTGGAGCCCAATTAGAATTTTGGAGCCAAAGTCGCTATTTTGGAGCCCAAATTTATACTTTGGGCGACTTCCAAAATATAAGCTTGGGCTCCAAAATACCAACTTGGGCTACTGCTTCTCTTACCTGCTTGCTGATGTGGCAGCCGGCAGGGCGCCATATTGGATGCCATGTGGGCTGCCACCCTACACTAATTGCACTTACTGCACTTGGGCAAGTTCAGTAAGTCTTACTCAACCTCAAGTCATAGTGTACTGTTTTGTTGTCCTTCCTCATTGAAAACCTTGGAATTGACAGACTCCGTGGGGATTTGACCTGTCAAGTTTATGACCAGAGGAAAGACTAGCATGGAATTGGAGATATCTTTGTTTCTTGGACGTGCTTCTCATATTATTTTTGATCAACAATATAAATCTACCCACTTGTAGGTTCTGTAATGTTCAAACTCCTGCCATTAAATCTTTGATTCACTAGAATAAGAGGTGATAGTCAGGTTACCTTACTTGAGAGCATAAAACTATTGTTCAGCTAACAAGTTTTGGGAATATTATTGTGGTAGCTATCATTGTTTTCAAGGCATCGCCAACCGCCAAGGCGAGTGGTCGTCTAGGCGAGCAGCCCTATAAGACTAAGCAGTTGCATGATTCTTGAACTGCAGCAGCCCCGGTTGTGTTTTTTATTGTTGGATGCCTTAACTATACATATAGTCATTCTTTCTTGCTCTATCTCTCAATTTATTATTTGTCTAGCAATATTTCAGGTTAAATAAAACTTTTTTTTTCACTTATTGACACTTGACAGATTCATGCTCAGATGCCGATTGATTGCCTTATTAGTATTAATCATTTGGTTAACATTTGTTATTTCTTCTATTACATGACCTTACACTCACATATGTTTTACATATTGTGGTGGCACTTTTATATTATAAATAGATAGATAATGTACATAGTATAAAGTAGGTATTGTATTGCATAAAATTGGCTTAGTCTAGGTGCTTGCCTTGCTGCCTAAGCAGTAAGGCAGTGGATCACGTCTTTGTCACCTTGGTTGCCTTAACAACCATGATAGCTATACAAATGCTACATATCAAGAACCAATTTGACATATAAGCTTTTGTTAAAATTTCTGGCTGACAACTTTAAGAATTCATCCGGTTATGAGAATTGTTTTCCAAGTCCCAAGTGGACCATATGGGACTGCCTTCTGTGAGTTTACTAGAGGTATCTATGTACCTGACTTCCCTTGATACCAAGCAAGATATGAGCGGAATCTTCCCAGATGATATTTGGTCTCATTCAACAATCTAGTGTGTTGCCACCTGTTTTAAGAAGAGCCTATTTCAGTTTGATACGATGAATGAATTGTTCCTATTTATAACTCACATTTTATACAATTTTGACAGCATATTCTGATACAGTTTTTGCTGTTCTCTTCCTTGTTAGTTTAATCACAAACCCATGATATCTTGACATATAATATTTTTATTGGCAGGTTAATGTGGTGTACAAGGTAAACCAGCTATTTGAATTTGTCTGCTACAGTGTTGACAACTTCCAAGATGTGAACTTGGATGGTAGGAGAACTGTCTCTGAGCTTCTTTATTCATCGAGAAGCAATCTTTACGAGGTATATCATATGCTGCTTGCAAACATACATGTAATACAGTCTCTTTTTAACATCCATCCTCTAGGTAATGTAACTGACTATTGGTCTTTTAGGTTTCATCTCCTGTTGCCTCAGTTTTGGGTATTTATGCCATTGCAATGGATTATATAACTTCTAATGATGCGGCATTAGAGCTTTTGAATGATACAAAACATCTGCAAATCTTTGCTGATTCACTGGATGTCCTACGCTATTACTTTTATATTCGCAGTGGTCCTACTTGTAGTGTTCTGGATAAAGGTATGAAAAGAGTGTCATCTTCATCCCTGGAATGCAAGACTTCCAGATCATGCAATCAGGTACATGGAGAAGTTTCCATGTTGTCGTATGTGGATGCTTTGGGGTTCCTATGCAATCACTTGGAGAACTATGTAAGCACTGCCTGGGAGAATATGATACCTGGAAAACAGTGCTTTCCTTCTGCTGATATTAAACATGTTCAAAATGCTTTGTCTCAGTACTGCGATTTCTTCCTCCCTGAAATCAGGTAAATAATCTATTTCAAGTGAATAATCCTTGTTTGTCTTATATATGCAAATGCATAGTCTTTACGTTTCATAATTGTTGGCTACTAGTAATTTGTTTTGATGGTTCTGGGAACTAAACAATCCTAACTGCCTTGTCCTTGTATAGATGCAATGACCAATCTGAGAAAGAAAGGTTGTGTAAGGGCTATGCAGGAGTGTTCTATGCAGCTGTTGCTTCCCTTAAAATCTTCCTCGGGCTGAGTGAGAAAATTCAGGTTTATTTTGTCAATGTTATTTGTGTTGTTTTCCTCTGATTCAACTTTGATGAGCATTGCTCTTAGTTTTTTGTGTAGTAATTCTGGTTTGTTTTCCCAATGGTAACTTCCATAGATTAATTGGTTTCATGTCAATGGATAAAGCCTACAGGGTTAAAGTATTTAGCATCTTCATTCAATAATGTTGGTGTGTCACTGTTCCATGTTGGGCAAAAGAAGAAGGTAATCAACTATGATGGTGATACATATTTTTTTAAATACCCACTTTCTTATAGGTTCTTGATCTCAATATTTCTAGATAAAAGAGTGTCTTCATTGGCAAGCTTTATTTTACATATTTGTCTGAATATTGGATCTTACGGTTGATTCTAAGCATTAGGCCTTTCTAATGTGTGAGTAATGGATATCTAACTATTATTTTTTATGGATAATGTGCCAGTTAGGCTTAAGTGTAGCCTCCATATACTAGAAATGACAAGTTTTAGCTCATTTATCTTAGCTTGTTTGCATTTCGTGTTGATAAAAGTATTTCTATTTATTCTATAAAGAAGAATGCTGCAATTCAATAGCTTTGCTCACCCTGTTGCAACACTCTTTTCCTAATGGACATTTTTATACGTCGAATGTAAGCCCAGTGCTCTGAAGCTTGGATCATTGAACTCAAGTTTGATGCCAGCCCCATCTTAAAGATTCACAAATGTATCGACAAATATGGCACTATATCATTCTTCTTCACCTAATGAAATGATTATTGAGTTTTAATTAATTGAGGGAAAGTTATTTAGATGACCACTGGGAAATTGGGCATTTATTTTTAGACCTAGTCATACCCACAACCATTGGAAGTTTTTGCCTTGTTGGAGTATTAGTGTTGGTATAGGGAAATTGTTCTATCACTTTGGATTACTAAAATCATCAAGTGAAATGGAAACAGAGCAAATTGTAGATGGTCAACCTTTTTGCCTTTAGTAGAAGAATAATTATGGGAGATTAGAAGGTTGTACAACCTATTACACAAATATAGAAAGGGAAGTATAACTATGAACTCCCTTAAAAAATCACTCATACGTGTATAATTAATTGCATAGTTGTCAAGGTGATGAAGGTGCTACAGAGTACAGAGTGACTGGGGATGAGTTCTTAGGCACTAAGGCATCTGTTTAGGTGTCCACCTAGGTGGCAGGTTTTTGAGAGAGGGGCAAGGAGCAGGAGAGAGTATGTGTAACTGCAAACCTCCCTCATATTGGTTACACTCTATGTAAGAAATCTCAAATGTCTATCTCGTAAAAGATGAAAAATTCATTGTTAAGTATGGAGGATGTGAGAATGTCAAAACCAATGCCCCAATCTCCCCAAAAAGATGCTCCACCTGTCTGAAACTTCAATCTATTTTCTCATGTTGTAACCATTTTGTTTATCTTTTGCGATGCCATTCATTTTCTTTCTGAATCTAATACTTGTCTTTGTCTATTTAGGCATTAATTGCTTTGGGATTATGTAGCAGAACATTGTGGACCCATGTCAGGATGCTTTGCCAATTATTCTCAGACGAAAAGCCAATCAAATTTGATGGCGACTTATCTGAAGATGTAATAAAAGATGCCCTTGCCAAAGCATGTGAAAAGAGCGCGACTTCTCTTGGTGTTTTGCCCATGAATGTGGAGAGACTGATTTGCATAATATTGTTGTCAACTGTCTGTTAAGTTGGTCTGCTGCAAATGAGTTATTAGAAACATCAGCAAATCCTTCTCCTCTGGTGAAGGAATGGGCTAAGGTCCCAATTTGTGAAATTTTATACTACTTGCTTAGTCCCCTTCCACCCCCCTCTCTTTTCCCCCTTTCTTAGCCTAATACCCTGTAATTGTTTAGGTAGTCTGTGAAGACTCCAAGGATGCCAATGCCGTGGATTCTGTTTCTGTCCTGTACTCCTTGCTCTCAAGCAAATGCAAAGAATTACCAAAGAGGGAATTGCACATCATTTTGGAGCAGGTTCAATATCATGTATTCTTTGGTTGAGCATTCAGTTGCCTTTGACATGTTTTGCTAAAATCAGCCTTCCCTTATTGTGGTTGTTGGATGTCTATGCAGAAGCTTTTAACATATGAAGAACTAGAAGTGCAGTCTCCGAAGTTATGCCGGTGGCTGCAAATAAAATTGATTGATATACTCCTCATTGACATTTATGCTACAGAGGACAACCTTTTGCCAAGAGCAAGGATTTTTGTTAAGAAGGGACAAGCTCTCAGAGCTTGTGGATTGGATAACTTAAATAGCTCTTTCCAGTGCTTATCTGAAGCACTTTCCTTACTGGTTAGTTCTATTCTTCTCCTTTCTTTACTATGGGGCAGACTGAATTGCCCTCATGACATCTACCTTAGATGGTCCCCAGTTAATGACCTGTTTGCTCCCCAATTTATCTCTGTATGTCATCAAAGGGACCGTCTCACTTTATGCATCTCGATTTTGGAGAGCCTGCCCACCTATTTCTATCTTTCACGTTCCTAGTTTAGTGGCTAGGAAGCTGCATTTCATTCAGTGCAAATTCTTTTGGCATGGGCCTGATGATAGATGTAGAGGTTGGTATGATATTTGTTGGGGCAGAATTACCGTGTCTAAGAAACAAGGTGGTTTGGGGTTGAAAAATGTAAGAAACTTCAAGTTGGCTCTCTTGGAAAAATGGCTTTGGAGACTAGGCAAGGGGGAAGCAGGACTATGGTCTGATGTCATTAGGTGCCGCTACTATTCTTCCTCCAGAATATGGGACCTAGAACCCTTACTTCGCCACACTACTTCACCCCATGGCAGGGTATCTTCTCATACATAGATTTCATTGATTTAGGTAGCTGGGTGAAGCTAGGGGATGGTCGGAATTGACTCTTTTGGAAAGATAGGTGGTGTGGTGACTTCACACTGCAGTCCTTGTTTCCTAGACTTCTTACGATTTGGGGGATCCACCCAACTCTGTGGCTCAGGCATTTGACCAGCAGGTCCTGAGAGGTGCCTGGCTCTGACCTTTAGGCACCATTTCTTTCATGAAGAGGTGGAGAAGTTCCAAGGATTGATGAGTTTGATGCTACCATATCACCTACAGGGCAGGGAGGATGTTTGGACCTAGAGATGGGGGAAGAGAGGAGATTTCTTAGTCAAGATAGCCTATGAGTTATGCTCTAATGGGGGTGTCAGGTTTGCCTTCTTATAGGAATTGTGGACACCAGCTAGCCCTCTCAAAGTGAAGATTCTGATATGGATGATTGCATATGGGAGGCTTCCCACGATGAACAGGTTGATCCATTTTTTGCCTGAGGTGAACAAGACTTGCTGTTTGTGTGAGGTTGAAGAGGAGTCCTTGGATAACTTTTTTGTGGGCTGCTCTTATTCTCAATTTGTTTGGTTGGAGATTGCTCGGAAAATTGGAAGAACTATCGCCTTGTAGGTAGGGTGATATACCTCTTTGTTTTAGGATTGACATAGACACTGGCTCCTCAATGTGGGCAAGATGGTTTGGTGGCTCATCTTGCATGCAACTATATGGGCGGTTTAGGGAGAACGGAATTATTGTATCTTCAGGAGGGAGATCCACTTGGAGGAGATACTAATCCATTTTGTACGAGATAAGGTGAGGGAATCGCATTTTGTCTAATGTAAATGCCTCTATGTCTTCCCTTTTAGGTGTCTTGGGAGGTTAGAGTGTTTTACACCCTCTTGGTGTATTGTTCATGTATATGTGGAGGTGCAATTTTTGCGTGTTTTTTGGGCCCCTATATACTTGTACATTCTCCCTCTTTCTTAATATATATATGTGGTATTATCCACTTGCAAAAATAATAAACCAAGGGGGACATGTGTTAGATGAGCCGACATGATTCAGTTGATTCGGTGTACACAATTCATCCACATCGACTCTCATTTGTTTCTTGCACTTTTGTTTAAAAACAATTTAGATACTGGGTGCTTTATCCAACATGAGACTATGCATAATGATGTTGGAGATGATATTACTTTACTCTATCAGTTGGCCTTCACATATTCCTTATGTGCCCATTGCGCTCAGGAGACCAATCAGAACACGGAGGTTGGTATTCTGCAGGAAGCTGTTTTAACTTTTAAGCCAAGTTTTCTTTCAGAAACTATTACATTGATCATTTTTCCTCTCTTTTTGTGATATAAAGTGTGCTTTAGATTCTTGGTCAAGGATTTATATGGCCATACACCTTGAATTAGAAAAGGAGAAAACAATTCAGCTATTGTGTAACATTGCAGATTTGGCAGGCCTAAAGGTATGTTTTTCTTCAAATAGTGATATTTGTATGACTTATATCGATTATGTCCTTTTACACAATATTAGGTTGTGTTCTACACAAAGATAGTCTCCCTGTAACCTATGTTTTATTGTTTCTGTATAATTCCAGGGACACTTGGATTTTCAGTTGGAGTTATGCAAGTTAATCGTAGTATTTAGTAAAAAGATGAATATACCTATCACGAGGTGTGTGGATGTGCTTTGGAGTAACAGAAGAATTAGCCATGCATTTTGTTCTTCACCAACGATGCAAACTTTATTGCGGATGTCTCCGAAGAACTTGGTGTTCATGCAAACCTGACTAGTTTATGGATGAGATGCATGGAAAGTTCTCCATCATCATTAGTTGGCTTCCTTCAGATATTCCTGCTTCCTAATTCCATGTTGCCTCAGATAAGCCAATTAAGCTCCAAAGGCTCTTTTGATTCTCAAGTCACGGTTGAGGAAGTGAAAAAGATGGCCTTATCATTGGTTTCAGGTGTAAGTTTATTCCAGCTTAACTTTTTCACCATCTTATTGTCAAATTGCCACTGTTATGTTCTCTTTGTTTTTACTGCTTTGACTCTTTGTAGGTTCCTGCGTCCAATCATTCAGCCTTTGCTGCTAGATATCTTTTCTTTGATTTATCTGAAAGGTTACTTTTAGTGGGACAACTATTTGAGGTAATGCAAGTAAATATCTTTTTAATATTTTTGGTACTATCTACAACTTTTGCTAAGTTTATATTTTCTTCACAGTTTTATGTGGTTTTGTGAAATAATCATTATTTTTCTGAGACTGATAGCAAAGGTAAACTATGATTATGAAAAAACGTCTTCTACAGTCCTGTTTGTTTCACAAAGTCTGCATGTAAGTGAGCAAAATATTGAGTTTTTTCTCCCTTCAGAGATGTGCATAATTGAGCATGTTGACAATATCTTTGTAATGTTGATTATAGGTTTCTATTCTTTGACAACGGAATAGTAAGTTTGAAATTCATTAAAGAAACAATAAAAAGTGGAAAATGTGTTAAATTTTTCTATGTAAAATACAACTTGAAAAAGGTTTTGCGTAGTCCAAGGGCATGACAGAAGAGAAATTCCAATTGAATAACCAACAGGGTAATGTTATGCGGCTATGGAACAACCAGTATGCAGAATGATCGGTGTTTACTAAATTTTAAACTTAAACTGATAATTTAAAAATTAATCGCATTGAACTGAACTGAGATAGAAGAGATGGAAGAAATACATAAAAGGGCTTTGTTGAAAGCATTCATAGTGGTTTGGCCAACCCAGTGACCAGTACATAGCTGCATTCCCCACTACCTTACAGGTTCATCCTACTTGAACTTTGTTGGAGATGCAGATATTGTAATAATATCCTAATCCCACACACTTACATTGATATTATACTGTCCTAGTGCTATTTTGGATTAGTGTTTTAGAGTCTCATTCTCATTAGGAGTTTAGATTATAATTTTACTTATATTAGTATATATATATGTTTCTTGTTCCATTGGTACTCGGCACATCTATTGAGAATTGTCTTGTACGATTGTACATATATTAGGATTTACTCTAAATACGTTAAAAATAGCCTATCTTACTCCAATGCATCTGATTTTAATCAGATGATGGATCACAAACTATTAATTGATGAAGGTGCATAGTTCATCATTTCGATTAAAATAAATGTGGTGCCCATCTCATCAAACCAAAATAAAAAGGGAAAAAGTAATGATGTTAACAGTAAAGGCTTTTCTAAGTTTTGCAAGCCTAGAATAAGGGAAGGTAGATATTTCAAATTCTATGCTTTACTTTCGAAACATGTAAGGTAGCATGTGGATTCTACTCTTCAGTAGTTTGAGTGTCATTAGTGTGCACATAGTGACAACATAATTGGGAGTCCATTGTATGTTTATTACCTTTTTTGTTTTGCTTAGGTCTTGTTTCAAAGTACAAGGTAAAATTTGATTTACTTGTTGTATGTTATTTTAGCAGTTAGGATACTTTTGTTGTGTAGTCCACAAGTTCACTTTTCTTCTTATAAAAGGTGATGGTTTTTTTACGTTCAAAGTATGTTAATATTTTTCATTCCAGTCAATCAGATAATTTTGTTGTTGGTTCCTTAATAAAGCTGACTCTTTCTGCCCTTCAGGCACCAAATCTTTATTTTACTAGTTGGGCATTGTTGAACCATGAAAAGTTTGCAGCGGATATCTATAAGGGAATGCCGGAAGTTATTTATATCCAATGGTTACTTAAGTAATGTCATGGTTACTTAGGTAATGTTGGGTCCAAGTCCCTCTCAAATTAAGGAGGGAATGTATTAATAAAGTCAGCACCAAGTCCCTTCAGTGAAGCAAAGGTTCAGAGAGAACAACGCTTCGAAGAAGATATGTTGCGGAAGAAATCCGGCAGCACAAGGTCAATAAGACCAAGTTCAAAGAACATTACAAAAACACGTGTAAGAGGAAGCGTCAAGTACTTGCAAATTGCAAATTCAACTCTTCGTCAGAAGATCTCCAAGGAAAGCCCAAAGATCTTACGGCATCAACACCTCTCATAAGAAAACACGAGGGTGTATTTATAGAAAACCACCCATGTAAACCCTTTAACCGATGGAAATTTCCCATCGTGGAGCCCTTCCATCGATTAGGGGAAATCCCCAACCGATGGAGTATTCCATCTGTTAAGGGGGCCCTCCCTTAACCGATGGAAGGGTTCCATCCGTTAAGGGGCCCTTCCTTAACCGATGGAACCTTTCCATCGGTTTTCCATCGGTTAAGGGCTTATCCGATGGAACCCTTCCATCGGTTATCCCTCTCTCCTCTCTCAATGTAAAGGGGCAAAACCCCTATAAATAGTCCATGTAGCCTGATGGCAACAAGGGACGGAGTTTTGGTCTTCAAAAATTGCCAAGGGGATATTCTGAAATTTGAAAAGAAAGCTCTTTTTGAAAGGAAATTCTAGCTTGCTCGTGAAGGTTTTGCTCGTCGTGAAGGTATTCGCCCTCAACAAACAAAAAAGGTCGTCTCCCCCTCCAGCTTCGAAATCTCCATAATCTCCCTTCATGTCGAGTTAGTCTCCATAGAGGGATTCTAAAATCCAAATGTAAACTCATATCTCCACATCGAGTTAGTCTCTGTGGAGATAAATTAAATTGTGCTCATGTGCTTCGATATTTAAATACATTCCATGTTGAGTTAGTCTCCATGGGCATAAGGTATTTAACATCTTTATGTTCTTGTGTTCTAAATGTTTCCATGTCGAGTTAGTCTCCATGGATTTAAGCATTTAGACACATTTATGTTATTCCCTCACGTTGAGCGAGTCTCCGTAAGGGTAAGTCTTTGTGCTCATATGTGCATGTCTTCTTAAGGAGACTCTGCCCAAGCGAAGGTTCTGCCCAAAAGCATACTCATATGTTCACAAAATATATGTTCATATGTGCATATTTTATGGGGAGATTTTGTCCATACAGAGACTTTGCCTTAAAATAATATGGTCATATGTTCATTAAATATATGTTTGTGTGTTTGCGCAGTAACTCTACCCATGCGGAAGCTCTGCTCAAAGACACCACATATTCAAATTTCAAATAAATCCTCGGGTATACACCCAATCATTCCTCAATTACATGTTAATACTCACAAATCGAGCCCATGCTCTTTTTAAATAACACCCCTTCTAAAAAAAAAACAAATCCATTTAATTCGATAAAAAAAATAAGACACCATGCTACTATTTTCTAGAAAAATGTAAACCTCGACTTTTTGCTATCAATGGTGTTCGGGTTAAAATTGATGTAAAACAACATTAAAGGCTTTTAACCTGATGTAAATAAATATCGATTCCGGTCTATGGAGAAAGGGGTCCAGCACACGCTACCCTAATCGCCTGATAAAATAAAATCGCGGAACAAACAAGTTCAAAATAAAATTGGAGCACTTGTCCATCCCTTGGACATAAAACTTTCTCTCCGCATCGCGCAGAGTTCAAATTCTGTCTGTTAGACAGGCTGGCACGCCTCGCAAAGTAAAATAAATAAAAATCAAATTAAATTCAAACACCATAAAATTCTTATGAAATTTTCCACGTCCGACAGGCATATATCATCTGAGTGTTAATTATTTAATTTTACTAGTTCTGACATGCTCTTAAATATGCCAAAAAGGCCCTTCAATTACGTACTGCGATATTAAGCAAATAATTTGTTTATTATTTGGGAAGAATCTTAGAAAGGTGAAGACAACTTTGGATACTATTCGTGGGTCAATTGCATTATCGCTTACTAAAGAATGACCAATGATTAGTGGATCACAAAGTTTAGATGGTTGTCTTATTAGTCCGTGGTCTGTACTCAAATGCTACCTTAAAAGTAGTTTACAGATTTCTTTCTACCCTACCCGACGCTTTTCCCCCAAACCCCACCTCCCAAGTAGACATTTGCACACATACAAAAAAGAGAAGAAAAGGAAAATTGAACTTATCTGTTTATGATGTATTTTGTTGTGTTGTATTTCTAATATATTTTAGGTGGGACTTATTTACGAATCAATCGGATATGTGATGAAAACTGAAAGCTTTTTCAGGACAAAAAAAAATATCTCATGTTCACTACGTTTCCCAATCCACAACATTGCCTTTTTATCTCATTTAGGTACTTTGTAAACCATTTCTTCTTACTTTATTTTCTTGACTGACTATTCTTCTGAATTTATATGAGAAGAAAATGGATAGAGATTCAATGTGCATAAGTTCTTCAATTTCACATCCCTCAGGACAAGTTTACTACAAGAAGCAGCTTTTGAAGTTAGCAGTAGATGAGCTAGATGCAGCCAAAACGATTTTACAGAACAATATGAATATTGTTTCATGCAACCGCTGTAAAGCTGCCTTAAGTGGTACCATTGATCTCCAAGTTGGAGATCTAAACAAAAGCATATTTAAGACCACTCTAAGAATTCAGCCGACAGATTTATCCAATGCCTTTAACCAATATAAATTGGCTCTTGAAGAGCTTAACAGTGCTGAACTGATTAATAAATGCTACTATGGTGTAGTTCCTTCAGACAGTAAAGAATGTAGGAAGATGTGTCATGTTCTTGAATGCACAAATCCAATTCATAATGTACCATCCATGGGCATCGAGCATTGTTGGAAATGCATTCTCACAAATGTGCCGAAAATTGATTCAATGCATAAGATTATCTATGTTAAGTCGGAGTGTCAGTGCAGATGTCTTTTGCTGAAATTGCTGACTGAAATAGGTACCCACGAGCTATCCACTTAAGCATTCTGAGTTCTGACAATGTAGTTTGCATTGTAACTATGACACTTGTTATTTTGCACATCTGCATTTTTTATTGGTGATCACTTTTCTAGTTAAACTTTCTTATTTTTGCAGAAAAATGTATGTGTATTTCAAGTGAGATTCATGAAGTGCATCAAAATTTTGATAAATGCTACTATGGTGTAGTTCCTTCAGATAGTCAACAATATAGGAAGATGTGTCATGTTCTTGAATGCACAAATCCAATTCATAATGTAGCATCCATGGGCAACGAGTATTTGTGGAAATGCTTTATCACAAATATGACAGAAATTAGTTCGATGCATAAGATTATCTATGTTAAGTCAGAGGGTTATCGCAGATGTCTTTTTATTGAAATTGCTGACTGGAATAGGTACCCACAGACTATCCACTTAAACATTCTGAGTTCTGACAATGTAGTTTGCATTGCAGCTATGACACTTGTTATTTTGCACATATGTATTTTTTATTGGTAATCACTTTTCTAATTAAACTTTATTATTTTGAAGGAAAGTGTATGTGTATTTCAAGTGATATGATCATGAAGTGCATCAAGATTTTAATAAATGCTACTATGGTGTAATTCCTTCGTACAGTCAATAATGTAGGAAGATATATCATGCTCTTGAATGCACAAATCCAATTCATAATGTAGCATCCATGGGCATCGAGCATTGTTGGAAACAAGGTTCAAAATCTCGGGGATCGGGATCGGATCGGTCGGCCCAAAACCGATCCGACCCGGCGATCCCGAGCCCGGCTCGGCCGGTCCGGGCCGAGCCCGACCGGGTCTGGCCAAGCAAAAGGGGGGTGGATCGCCCCCCTTAAAAAAATTGAAAAAAAATAGAAAAAATATGAAAAAATAGGAAATATATGAACATTGTATTTATGGACTGAAATACATGAAAAAAATGTATTTATTGGAATCGTACATTATATTGTGTGGACATAAGGTTTACATAATCTGTCCAAGACATATAATGTTGGTAATATGCCTCATATTGAGTCAAATATTGACTATAGGCATCCGTGTTCGCATATATGATAGTGATTGGTGTGTAGCCCGGTATTTCAGGCACTTGATATGAGCCATATGACTCATATGAGTCATGTGAATGTGAATAGGACTCAGTGGATTGTGCATATGCTCCACCTCCGGTGTAATATGATGCATCCGGGTATTGAGTATATCCCAAGTAGCCTCCCTGCCCTTGGTAATATCCTTCAGTGGAAGCATAAGATGATGTATCTGACGCTTGCTCCATGGTCTCAAACTCCATCCGTAGCTTTTCTTGACGCTCCCACTCCTCTTGCATCTTCTTCTTCTTCATTAACCAATTCCGTCTATGCGGAATGAAGTTGGGATTGTATCCCGAATCTTCGGATGCTCCTTGGCCTTGCCCTGCCCTTGCAATTGAGATGCCACTTTCTTCCCCTTTCGTGCATATTTTTGACTTGAGGTTTGTGCTTCCCTCCCTTCCCTACTCCCATGATGTTGATCTTGAGTAGCATGGGTGAAATCTTCCTCTCCGGTGAATACAATAGGGTCGGGTGGCGGTGCCGGTGGCGGTACACTGCTGACAACTAGGACATCTCCTCCATGATCGGATCCCTCACTAGGAGTACTTGTCTTCGATGTCGAGTCATTAGAAGTTTGGTATTGAACATTATCGCTTGGCTCCGGTGTTTCATCATCTATATCTTCCTCGATCGTGTCCAAGTCTGCAATGCTAATGCCATGTTTCGTGCTCCTTCCTCTTGCACCCACTGTCTTCTTTTGGCGTTTAGGGGCTGGGGGAGTTTCGAACTCCGGAAGCAAAGGCACATCATCAAGCTCACCTAAATGAGACATAAACATGTTAAAATGAGAAATAAATAATTTATAAATGATGCATGTACATTGTAAATGTCATTACCTTCAGCCCATGCACGATCATGTGGGTCGAACTCTGGTTGAACCGAAGTGCTTGCATTTACCCATGCATGTAGTGGATGTTCCTCCTCAAAAACTTCTTCTATATCTATTGTCTCCGATGGAGTTGCTTCAGCTTGTTGTTGCCCCGAGGATCTATATCTCTCTCTATCTTGAACTTGCTTGATTAATTGAAGGTTTTTAAGCTTCAATCTCATGTTGTAGTGGCAAAATACCAACTTCTCAAGACGTGCAGACTTCAACCGGTTTCTTTGTTTTGTGTGGATCAAGCCAAATGTGCTCCAGTTTCTCTCACACCCTGTGGCAGACGTTGTCCATCCATCGCACATTAACGTGCAACCATATTCATCCCATATTCGTTCAAATGTGGAAACATATGCCTTCATATCTTCAACCTCCATATCCAAGTATTTGTTGTAGATTTCATATGAAGTAGGGCCTTCCACCCCTTTGCCCACTTCACCATAGTCTCTATCATGGACTCATAATATGGTCCTTTTGCTGCATTAGCCGGTATGCTGTTGAAGAAGAACCATCTTGACGTCGCTCTCCCTATCTTCTCCTTGCATATTTTCAAATTCTTGAATGCTGCAGAAATGGATGGTTGCTTCTCCCTTCGCCTGGTGAGAAATGGGTCTATTGGTCCCACTCTAGGATCTCCGTCTCTAGGGATATCCACTGGAACTCAGGTATATTTGAACTCATTCCAGCACTTGAACTCCCTTGTCCGCTACCCCCATGGCCACTACCTTGACCTACGTGACGACCGGTACGTCGGAGATAGTCCTCTTCCGCATTAGACCTTCGACTTGCTTCCGATGCCCGACGAAATTGTTCTATAATATGAGATAGAAATAGAATGAGGGTCGGAGGGTGCTTAAAGCCTTAAAGTAAAATAAATGTTCCAAAAGTAAGTTAACTAATTACTAACCTTCTTCATCTTGATCAAGATCAAAGAATTGTCTCCCTCTTGGTAAATCTACGGACCTTCGAGGAGGGGCAGATAAATCTTCCCGGATTTGTTGCCGTCTTCTACTAGTGTTTGCTTTGGATGTCTCTTTCTCCTTCATATATTGGCAAAATTGCATTCGAACTTCAGCAGGAACTCTCGAGCATGGTGCCACCTCACCTTTAATTCCCGCTAGATGTTGTTTCAAACGAAATATGCCGCCCGATAAGACCCGGTCACAATATTTGCATTGGACCTTCCTTCGAGCCATGTCCACAACGATACATGAGCCCAAGCGGGATCGGTGCTAGGAGGGTTGCTTGAAGAATGGGGAGCCGGAGCAGCACCACCTTCGGCGGCCATCACTTACAACACAAAAAAAGAAGTTAATAATAATAAAACAGAAAATAAATAATCTTTTTTTGCGGATGAGAGAGAGGGAGATGAATCGCAGCCAAGAGTTCGGCCAAGAGTGTGTGAGAGAGCCCGAATAGTCGAACAAGAATCCCAAGAGTGTGAAAGATGAGATCGCCTCCCAAATAGTGCAAAATAGCACCCGAGAGAGAGAGAGAATGCCCAAAATATTGAGAGGAGGGGAGGAGAACTCAAAACTTGAGTTTAGAACATATTGGGGGCCTTTGGGGGGTTTATATAGACCCCCAAGGCCTCCAAAGGCTCCAAAGAGCCGTTTCTGGCCGTTGGGGAACAGTCCCCAACGGCTAGAAAACGGCTAGTTCTGAACTAGCCGTTGGGGCCCGGATCGCCTCGGTCCGGGCCGATCCGCGGCGGACCGGCCCGGGCTCGGCGATCCCGCCGAGCCCAGCCGAGCCCGACCGATCCGAGCGCAGGGGACCGGACAGGTTACCCCGGCTCGGATCGGAGGGGCCAAAACCGAGCCAACTCGGGCGATCCGATCCCGAGTTGGCCGAGTTTTGATTCCCTGGTTGGAAATATTTTCTCACAAATGTGACGAAAATTAGTTCAATGCATAAGATTATTTATGTTAAGTCAGAGTGTCATCGCAGACGCCTTTTTACTGAAATTGCTAACTGGAATAGGTACCAATGGGCTATCTGCTTAAGCATTCTGAGTTCTAACAATGTAGTTTGCATTGTAGCTATGACACTTGTTATTCTGCACATTTGCATTTTTTATTAGTGATCATTTTTCTAGTTAAACTTTCTTATTTGTAGGAAAGTGTTGTGTATTTCAAGTGAGATTCATCAAGTGCATCAAGATTTTGAAAAATGTTACTATAGTGTAGTTCTTCAGACAATAAGAAAGTAAGAAGATGTGTCATATTTTTAATGGACAAATCAAATTCATAATGTAGCATCCATGGGCAACGAACATTGTTGGAAATACTTTCTCACAAACGTGACGGAAATTGGTTCAATGCATAAGATTATCTATGTTAAAACGGAGTGTCATCATAAACGTTTTTTTTGCTGAAATGCTGACTGGAATATGTACTCACGGACTATCCACTTAAGCATTCTGTGTTCTGACAATGTAATTTGCATTATAGCTATGACACTTGCTATTCTGCACATCTGCATTTTTTATTGGTGATCACTTTTCTAGGTAAATTTTCTTATTTTTGCAGGAAAGTGCATGTGTATTTCAAATGAGATTCATGAAGTACATCAAGATTTTGGTAAATACTACTATCGTGTAGTACCTTCAGAAAGTCAAGAATGTAGAAAGATGTATCATGTTCTTGATTGCATAAATCTAATTCATAATGTAGCATCCATGGGCAGCGAGCATTGTTGGAAATGTTTTCTCACAAATGTGACGGAAATTAGTTCAATGCATAGGATTATCTATGTTAAGTCGGAGTGTCATCGCAGACGTCTTTTACTGAAACAGCTAACTGTAATATGTACACACGGGCTATCCACTTAAGCATTCTGAGTTCTGACAATATAGTTTGCATTGTAGCTATGACACTTGTTGTTCCGTACATATGCATTTTTTATTGGTGATCACTTTTCTAGGTAAATTTTCTTATTTTTGCTGGAAAGTGTATTTGTATTTCAAGTGAGATTCATGAACTGCATCAAAATTTTGATAAATACTACTATGGTGTAGTTCCTTCAGACAATCAAGAATGTAGGAAGATGTGTCATGTTCTTGAATGCACAAATCTAATTCATAATGTAGCATTCATGGGTAGCGAGCATTGTTGAAAATACTTTCTCACAAATGTGACGGAATTGGTTCAATGCATAAGAATATTTATGTAAAGTCGGAGTGTCTTTGCATACGTCTTTTTGCTGAAATTGCTGACTGAAATAGGTACCCACGGCTATCCACTTAAGTATTCTGAGTTCTGACAATATAGTTTGCATTATAGCTATGACACTTGTTATTCTTCATATCTGCATTTTTTATTGTTGATCACTTTTCTATTTAAACTTTCTTATTTTTACAGGAAAGTGTATGTACATTTTTAGCGAGATTCATGAAGTGCATCAAGATTTTGATAAATGTTACTATAGTGTAGTTCCTTCAGATAGTCAGGAATGTAGGAAGATGTGTCATGTTCTTAAATTCATAAATCCAATTCATAATGTAGTATCCATGGGCAGCAAGCTTTGTTGGAAATGCTTTCTCACAAATGTGATGTAAATTGTTTCAATGCATAAGATTATCTATGTTAAGTCGGAGTGTCATCGCAAATGTCTTTTGCTGAAGTTGCTGACTAGAATACGTACCTACGAGCTATCCACTTAAGCATTCTGAGTTCTGACAATGTAGTTTGCATTGTACCTATGACACTTGTTATTCTGCACATCTGTATTTTTTATTGGTGATCACTTTTCTAGGTAAACTTCTTATTTTTGCAGGAAAGTGTATTTGTATTTCAAGTGAGATTCATGAAGTGGATCAAGATTTTGATAAATGCTACTATGATGTAGTTCTTTAAGAAAGTCAAGAATGTAGGAACATGTGTCATGTTCTTAAATACACAAATATAATTCATAATGTAGCATCTATGGGCAGCGAACATTGTTGGAAATGCTTTCTCACAAATGTAACGGAAATTGGTTCAATGCATAAGATTATCTATGTTAAGTCGGAGTGTCATCGCAGACATTTTTTACTGAAATTGCCGGCTGGAATAGGTACCCACGGGATATCCACTTAAGCATTCTGAGTTCTGACGATGTAGTTTGGATTGTAGCTTTGACACTTGTTATTCTGCACATCTGTATTTTTTATTGGTGATCACTGTTCTCGTTAAACTTTCTTATTTTTGCAAGAAAGTGTATCTAAATTTCTTGTGAGATTCATGAAGTGCATCAATATTTTGATAAATGCTACTATGATGTAGTTCCTTTAAACAGTAAAAAATGTAGGAAGATATGTCATGTTCTTGAATGCACAAATTCAATTCATAATGTAGCATCTATGGGCAACGAGCATTGTTTGAAATACTTTTTCACAAATGTGACGGAAATTGGTTCAATGCAAAAGATTATCGTTGATAAGTCGGAGTGTCATCGCAGACGTTTTTTTGTTGCAATTGCTGACTGGAATAGATACCCACGGCTATCCACTTAAGCATTCTGAATTCTGACAATGTAATTTGCATTGTAGCTATGATACTTTTTATTCTGCTTTTTATTCTGCACATCTGCACTTTTTATTGGTGATCACTTTTCTAGGTAAACTTTCTTATTTTTGTAGGAACGTGCATTGTATTTCAAGTGAGATTCATAAAGTGCATCAAGATTTTGATAAATGCTACTATGATGTAGTTCTTTAAGAAAGTCAAGAATGTAGGAAGATGTGTCATGTTCTCGAATGCACAAATCTAATTCATAATGTAGCATCCATGGGCAGCGAACATTGATGGAAATGCTTTCTCAAAAATGTGACGAAAATTGGTTCAATGCATAAGATCATATATGTTATGTCGGAGTGTCATCGCATACGTCTTTTTGCTGAAATTGCTGACTGGAATACGTACCTACGAGCTATCCACTTAAGCATTTTGAGTTCTGACAATGTAGTTTGCATTATAGTTATGACACTTGTTATGCTGCACATCTATATTTTTTATTGGTGATCACTTTTCTAGTTAAACTTTCTTATTTTTTTAGGAAAGTGTATGTGAATTTCAAGTGAGATTCATGAAGTGCATCAAGATTTTGATAAATGTTACCATAGTGTAGTTCCTTCAGATAGTCAAGAATATAGGAAGACATATCATGTTCTTCAATGCAAAAATCCAATTCATAATGTAGCATCCATAGGCAGCGAGCATTGTTGGAAATGATTTCTCACAAATGTGACGGAAATTGTTCAATGCATAAGATTATCTTTGTTAAGTCAGAGTGTCATCGCAGACATTTTTTTGCCGAAATGCTGACTGGAGTAGGTACACACGGGCTATCCACTTAAGCATTCTGAGTTCTGACAAGCAGTTTGCATTATAGCTATGACACTCTGCATTTTTTGTTGGTGATCATTTATCTTGTTAAACTTTCTTATTTTTACAGGAAGTTTATGTGTATTTCAAGTGAGATTCATGAAGTACATCAAGATTTTGATAAATGCTACAATGGTGTAGTTCCTTAGACAGTCAAGAATGTAGGAACATGTGTCATGTTGTTAAATGCACAAATCCAATTAATGTAGTATAGATTTGTGCATTCAAAAACATAGCACATCGTCCTAATTCTTAACTACCTAAAGGAACTACACTGTAGTAGCATTTATCAAAATATTGATCCACTTCATGAATCTCACTTGAAATACAAATACACTTTCCTATAAAAATAAAAAGTTTACCTAGAAAAGTAATCACCAATAAAAATATAGATGTGCAGAATAACAAGTGTCATAGCTACAATGCAACTACATTGTCAGAACTCAGAATGCTTAGTGGATAGCTCGTAGGTATGTATTCTAGTCAGCAACTTCGGCAAAAGACATCTACGATGACACTCCGACTTAACATAGATAATCTTATGCATGAATCAATTTTCGTCACATTTGTGAGAAAGTAATTCCAACACTTGCTGCAGATGGATGCTACATTATGAATTGAATTTATGAATTAAGAACATGCACATCTTCCTACATTCTTGACTATCTGAAGGAACTACACTATAGTAACATTTATCAAAATCTTGATGCACTTCATGAATCTCACTTGAAATGCACATACAATCTCCTGTAAAAATAAGAAAGTTTTAAATAGAAAAGTGATGACCAATCAAAAATGCAGATGTGCAGAATAACAAGTGTCATAACTATAATGCAAACTACATTGTCAGAACTCAGAATACTTAAGTGGATAGCCTGTGGGTACCTATTCCAGTCAGCAATTCAGCAAAAAGACATGTGCAAAGACACTCTGACTTTACATAAATAATCTTATGCATTGAACTAATTTCGATCACATTTGTGAAAAAGCATTTTCACAATGCTCGCTGCCCATGGATGCTACATTATGAATTAGATTTGCATTCAGAACATGACACATCTTCCTACAATCTTGACTTTCTTAAAGAACTACATCATATTAGCATTTATCAAAATCTTGATGCACTTATGAATCTCATTTGAAATACAAATACACTTTCCTGCAAAAATAAGAAAGTTTACCTAGAAAGTGATCACCAATAAAAAATGCAGATGTGCAGAATAACAAGTGTCATAGTTACAATGCAAACTACATTGTCAGAACTCAGAATGCTTAAGTGGATAGCCCGTGGGTACCTATTCCAGTCAAATTGCAACAAAAACGTCTGCGATGACACTCCGACTTATCAACGATAATCTTTTGCATTGAATCAATTTTCGTCACATTTGTGAAAAAGCATTTCAAACAATGCTCGTTGCCCATAGATGCTACATTATGAATTGAATTTGTGCATTCAAGAACATGACATATCTTCCTACATTTTTTACTGTTTAAAGGAACTACATCATAGTAGCATTTATCAAAATATTGATGTACTTCATGAATCTCACAAGAAATTTAGATACACTTTCTTGCAAAAATAAGAAAGTTTAACGAGAAAAGTGATCACCAATAAAAAATACAGATGTGCAGAATAACAAGTGTCAAAGCTACAATCCAAACTACATTGTCAGAACTCAGAATGCTTAAGTGGATATCCCGTGGGTACCTATTCCAGCCGGCAATTTCAGTAAAAAATGTCTGCGATGACACTCCGACTTAACATAGATAATCTTATGCATTGAACCAATTTCCGTTACATTTGTGAGAAAGCATTTCCAACAATGTTCGCTGCCCATAGATGCTACATTATGAATTAGATTTGTGCATTTAAGAACATGACACATGTTCCTACATTCTTGACTTTCTTAAAGAACTACATCATAGTAGCATTTATCAAAATCTTGATCCACTTCATGAATCTCACTTGAAATACAAATACACTTTCCTGCAAAAATAAGAAAGTTTACCTAGAAAAGTGATCACCAATAAAAAATACATATGTGCAGAATAACAAGTGTCATAGCTACAATGCAAACTACATTGTCAGAACTCAGAATGCTTAAGTGGATAGCCCATGGATACGTATTCCAGTTAGCAACTTCAGCAAAAGACGTCTGCGATGACACTCCGACTTAAAATAGATAATCTTATGCATTGAAACAATTTCCGTCACATTTGTGAGAAAGTATTTCCAACAAAGTTTACTGCCCATGGATACTATATTATGAATTGGACTTGTGAATTCAAGAACATGACACATCTTCCTACATTCTTGACTATTAAAGGAACTACAACATAATAGCATTTATCAAAATCTTGATGCACTTCATGAATCTCACTTGAAATGCACATACACTTTCTTGTAAAAATAAGAAAGTTTAAATAGAAAAGTGATCACCAATCAAAAATACAGATGTGCAGAATAACAGGTGGCATAGCTACAATGCAAACTACATTGTCAGAACTCAGAATACTTAAGTGGAAAGCCCGTGGGTACCTATTCCAATCAACAATTTCAGCAAAAAGACGAATGCGAATAAACTCCGAATTAACATAAATAATCTTATGCATTGACCAATTTCCGTCACATTTTTTAGAAAGCATTTTCAACAATGCTCGCTGCCCATGGATGCTACATTATGAATTAGATTTGTGCATTCAAGAACATAACATATCTTCCTACATTCTTGATTGTCCGAAGAACTACACCATAGTAGTATTTATCAAAATTTTGATGCAGTTCATGATTCTCACTTGAAATACACATACACTTTCCAGCAAAAATAAGAAAATTTACTTAGAAAAGTGATCACCAATAAAAAATGCAAATGTGCGGAATAACAAATGTCATAACTACAATGCAAACTACATTGTCAGAACTCAGAATGCTTAAGTGGATAGCCCGTGGGTACCTATTCCAGTCAGCAGTTTCAAAAAAGACGTCTGCGATGACACTCCGACTTAACATAGATAATCTTATGCATTGAACCAATTTTCGTCACATTTTTGAGAAAGCATTTCCAACTATGCTCGCTGCCCATGGATGCTACATTATGAATTAGATTTGTGCAATCAAGAACATGATACATCTTTCTACATTCTTGACTGTCTGAAGGTACTACACCATAGTAGCATTTACCAAAATCTTGATGCACTTCATAAATCTCACTTGAAATACACACACTTTCTTGCAAAAATAAGAAAATTTAACTAGAAAAGTGATTACCAATAAAAATGCAGATGTGTCAAATAACAAGTGTCATAACTACAATGCAAACTACATTGTCAGAACTCAGAATGCTTAGTGGATAGCCCGTGAGTACATAATCCAGTCAGCAATTTCAGCAAAAAAAAAAAAATCGTTTACGATGACACTCCGTTTTAACATAGATAATCTTATGCATTGAACCAATTTCCGTCACGTTTGTAAGAAAGCATTTCCAACAATGTTCGTTGCCCATGAATGCTACATTATGAATTTGATTTGTCTATTCAAAAACATGACACATCTTCTTACATTCTTAACTGTCTGAAGAAACTACACTATAGTAACATTTTTCAAAATCTTGATGCACTTCATGAATCTCACTTGATATACACATACACTTTCCTACAAATAAGAAGTTTAACTAAAAAATGATCACCAATAAAAAATGCAAATGTGCAGAATAACAAGTGTCATAGCTACATGCAAACTACATTGTCAGAACTCAGAATGCTTAAGCGGATAACCCATTGGTACCTATTCCAGTTAGCAATTTCAGTAAAAAGGCGTCTGCGATGACACTCTGACTTAACATAAATAATCTTATGCATTGAACCAATTTTCGTCACACTTGTGAGAAAACATTTCCAACAATGCTCGATGCCCATGGATGCTACATTATGAATTGGACTTGTGCATTCAAGAACATGACACATGTTCCTACATTCTTGACTGTATGAAGGAACTACACCATAGTAGCATTTATCAAAATCTTGATGCACTTCATGAATCTCACTTGAAATACACATACACTTTCCTACAAAAATAATAAAGTTTACTAGAAAAGTGATCACCAATAAAAATGCAGATGTGCAAAATAACAAGTGTCATAACTACAATGCAAATTACATTGTCAGAACTCAGAATGTTTAAGTGGATAGCCTGTAGGTACCTATTCTAGTCAGCAATTTCAATAAAAAGACATCTACGATAACACTCTGACTTAACATAGATATCTTATGCATTGAACTAATTTCCGTCATATTTGTGATAAAACATTTCCACAAATACTCGCAGCCCATGGATGCTACATTATAAATTAGATTTGTGCATTCAAGAACATGACACATCTTCCTATATTGTTGACTATTTGAAGGAACTACACCATAGTAGCATTTATCAAAATTTTGATGCACTTTATGGATCTCACTTGAAATACACATACATTTTTCTGCAAAATTAAGAAAGTTCAACTAGAAAAGTGATCACCAATAAAAATACAGATGTGCAAAATAATAAGTGTCATAACTACAATGTAAACCATGGTTTGGCGTGCCGGATCAGATCGGGCCGATTCGAGCGAATCGGTGCGGATCAGGGGAAATCCGATTCGCGATTCGCTTGATTCGGTCCGATTCGCCTAGTTCTGTTCAGGCAGGGTTCTTTGGACTCAGGATCCTGTTCAGACAGGGTTGTCAGGATCCCCTTATTTACCTGAATATCATTTAAGTAAAGTTATAATTTGTTGTTTCATTTACTTAAGATATTACATGTAAATAAGGAAGTACCCCCCATTTGAATCCAATAAAAATATCAAAAAAATCATATATCTTACCAATAAAAAGTCAACTCTCCCATCGAAGAACAAAATCGCGATTTTGGTGATTTTAGCGAAATGCTAACTTTTTAATCTCTCATAATTTGGTCTATCTAAAAATTTGATAATTCAAATAAACTATATGGAACACTAAAAATCTAAAGTCCGGTAAAAAAGTCAAATGTGCATGTGACTTCTCCAAGGAGCCGCTCTCCTACTGACAGCACTTAGTCTGCTCGAGGCATCTCAAGATTTGGTCAACTTAAGTTATCATCATTCAAACCATAAGAATTGTCACTTTCTAGTTTCTTTTCAATTAGAAAGTGAAAATTCTCATGAGTTTAGGTGATGATAACTTAAGTTTGACCAAATCCTGAGATGCCTCGAGCAGACTAAGTACTGTCAGTAGGAGAGCGGCTCCCTTGGAGAAGTCACATGCACGTTTGACTTTTTTACAGGACTTTAGATTTTTAGTGTTCCATATGGTTTATTTGAATTATCAAATTTTTAGATAGACTAAATTATGAGAGATTAAAAAGTTAGCATTTTGCTAAAATCACCAAAATCGCGATTTTGTTCTTCGATGGGAGAGTTGACTTTTTATTGGTAAGATATATGGTTTTTTTGATATTTTTATTGGATTCAAATGGGGGTACTTCCTATTTACATGTAATATCTTAAGTAAATGAAACAACAAATTATAACATTTACTTAATGATATTCAGGTAAATAAGGAGATCCTGATAACCCTGCCTGAAGAAGATCTTGAGTCCAGTGAACCCTGCCTGAACAGGACCAAGTTCTGGCCGAATCCAAGCGGATCGAACCGAATCGGTTCGATCCGCCCGAATCGGATCGGATCAGGATAATCCAATCCGGTCCGAATCGGCGATGCGCCAAACCTTGATGTAAACTACATTGTCAGAACTCAGAATGCTTAAGTGGATAGCCTGTGGATACCTATTTCAATCAGCAATTTCAGCAAAAGACATCTGCACTGACACTCCGACTTAACATTGATAATCTTATGCATTGAATCAATTTTCGGCACATTTTTGAGAATGCATTTCCAACAATGCTCGATGCCCATGGATGCTACATTATGAATTGGATTTGTGCATTCAAGAACATGACACATGTTCCTACATTCTTGACTGTCTGAAGGAACTGCACCATAAGAGCATTTATCAATCAGTTCAGCACTGTGAAGCACTTCAAGAGCCAATTTATATTGGTTAAAGGCATTGGATAAATCTGTCGGTTGAATTCTTAGAGTGGTCTTAAATATGCTTCTGTTTAGATCTCCAACTTGG